>JAKOGI010001006.1:190000-295000 GCA_029747015.1 Carnegiea gigantea
TGGTTAAATTTATTGAGTATTATTTCAGTAAACTATTTATCCCTGGTGAAGCCATAGAATAGGTGGATAATGTATTGGGTACTTTACGTTTCCTATATGCTGAGCACAAGTTACATTATACATCAATTTCACCAATTGTCAGCTCTTCTCCTATTGTAAGTGGTTCTAGGGGTGATTATTTTGATGATTATAACAGTTTTAGTGGTAAAGGTCTATCCCCCAAGTAGGGAGATCGCGACATGACTTGTATTTGGAGGAGTCGGCCCTTGAGTTAAACATGGAGTTAGATGTTTTGGAATTTTGACATGAAAGTTCCATGACATACCCGGCACTTTCTATAATGGCACAGAACTTGTTGACTATCCTAGTTAGTATTGTAGCCTCAGAGTCTGCATATAGTATTGGTGAGAAAACCATCTTCCTGACTCATAGTGCATTGAAAGCAATGACCGTACAAGCATTGGTGTGTTTGCAAGACTGGAGACGTGCAAACTATGATGCTACTTTAGTGGTCGATAATGATTGTAATTCAGACGAGGAAGGAGCGCATGAGGATGAGGATCTTTTACGTAATTAGCTGTTTTGATTATTATAATAGATTATATTTACTAGATTACACTTGTGAGCAACACTTATATGATGCTAATATTTACATATAAAATTAAAGAGAAGGACTTTCCACTTCGTGGCTTCCTCATCAAATTTGGACTTTATCACTTGGTGGAATTGGTTTCAGAGATTATCATCTTTAATTTGGAATGGCTAGGTACTGTACTTTGAATTTGAGCTTATTATAATTTGAATTACTTTGGTTGTGTATTTTCTAACTTTAAATTTGGATTAGTTTAAATTAGTTGGAAACTTACAAGGACATTAGTTAGTAAATTAATACACCAAAAAACACTCCTTAGGTGGCAATGGGTGGCCATGGGTGGGCCGGGTTAATTTGGCTCATAACCCAGCCCAATTAGGCCTAGCCCAGCCTATTTAGTTAATGGGCTGACCCGATCTGACCCAACCCAGTTCATTGTCCACCCTTAATGACGATGAGGATACCATGATAAATGAGTAATCAATAGAGTGGTCCGTTCTCTTAAATTTTAATGTATCCAAAGAATGGAGACATCATAAGAAAGAGCAAACCCTATGACTGATCGACATCACGAGGGTCCCACTTAAAAAATAATATACTTGTAGAGATTGAATAGTTCAGTGTCCAAATTATTGAAATCAATCTCTAATGCAATGTAGGCACCGATTTGAGGGTTATTTGAAGCAATATCTGGAGTTAGACTTGTTAATTTGAGCAGATGGATAAAATACTGTTCTAGTGTATTTTTGTTTCGGATAAACATGAGTCGAGTAGTTCAATGTTTGTGGATTTTTAGGTCAAACCAATAGGATATAAATGTCATTTTATCTTATCTGGAGCAAACAAAATTGACTATATCTACTCAAATTAATGAAATATTTATCAAATATACAATTCACTTTTGATGGGAATAACTTATGCCTATATTTACAGTTAAACCGAATTAATAAGGAACCACAAATTAGACAACAATTAGCAATCTATGAGGCTGTTAACTCGTGAGTCTGTAAAAAGCATAAAGATACCATCAAAATGTGCTTGGCTCAAATACCTATTGTAAACAAAGGAGAAGATAGACTACTAAACTTTAAAATTATAATAATTAAGCATACTACAAAGTCTTAAACAACAAAATAGATAAGTCATAATTAAACATCAAATAGTCTCTACATCCAACATAAATATAGCATAGAACCATAGTCGGTCATACGAACCATATGCCAAAGTAATAAAATCATTAGTGCAACAGTACACTATTCGTACTAATGAACAACCAAGTGGTGGAATCACCGGCTTTTATTTCTATACCTTGATTCCAACTCCATAATGCCATGTTTTCTTCTTGTTCTTCTTCATCAACGTTCACTTGAACTTTAGTAAGGCTAGCAGCCAATCTTTTTACTTTTTGGTCATCCGCATTTGTGCCACAAAATATTTACAAACTATGAGTGAAGTTAATATAGGTGCAAGATATAAAATTCACACAAATATTGAACGTAAAAGAAAACTATCTAAAATGTAACTTTCCTCTTCCATTCGAAATCCTAATACCCAAGTACGAGTGGAGACCAACACCTGACATGATCGGGCCTAAGAGAAGCTCTCCACTTGGTCAAGAATCTATCACATGTACCTAAACATGACTCAAAAGCTACAATAGTAATGGAGATACTCAATATATCTCTTGCCATATCACTCAAGGAAAGGAGTAGATTTGGATTTTCTTTCATCTTCCCAGTTTCAGGATCCAATTGTGAGAAACAATATTTGGCAAATTGAGACTTACATAGAGAATCTATAATGGAAGTGACAGAGAGAATCATACAATAAGATTACTGAGAGTCGTTAGGTTTTTCCTTCATTTTTGTTGCTATACTCTTCCCAAAAAAAAAAATATCCTCACAATCAACGTATGATAGAAAAAGTTGTTCAATCCGTCACATATTTTTTAAGTACAAGTTTGTCATTGGATACCCGTATACCAGAAATAAGAGTAGTTGTCTCATGAAAAAGTTGAATGAGATCACAAATTTTATTTATGTGCCTCTTATCACCCATCCACCTCTCCATCCACTTCACACTTGAGAAAACAACATAAATAGGCAATGCTCTAACTAGCATTTTGTAGGTAGAGTTCCACTAGTTAGATAGTTTAACTGTAACACCCCGCCCAAAAGAGGGCAGGTGCATCACTGCCGTGGATGTCCCACTAGAAACACCCACAAGGTTGCCCAAACTTATTGACCTTAATTGACCTGTTAATAGGCGGGCGCAATGAAAGCTTATAACAAAACCTATATAAGGTCTGGGAGGGTAATTCTAAAACATGCATTTGCATACATACCTAAACCATATCTATAACATTCTTACATATGTGTCAACCTAAAGATACATCCATACTTGTATTTACAAAACCTAAACATAGCCATTGTTGAGCTTCCTTTAGCTTACAAAACCTGAAAGATGGTGAGGTCATGAGCTCCTCAAGCCCCGTAAATAACCCTTACCTTCCCTGCTATTACATTTTGTACATTATTAGGTTCGCAAGTAATCACATAAGACAAATATCATAATGAATCAAAGCGTAGCATTAAAAAATAGCACATTTCATACAATGTGACATAAAAACATGCTCATGCTTCTAAACTATGAAACAAACTCATACCTTTTTATATATACCATAAGATGGGTAATTAGTTAACCTAGTCATACCTGTTCCATACTGAGTACGATTTAAGGACCATGGTTTGCGCTTAAGTCCTTAAACAAACTCTACTGCTAGTCTATTCACTAAACTAACCATGATTGTCTCATACCAACCATGTCCTTTGGGCTCTTAATCCTCACTAGAGTCCAGAGGAAAGCAAAGCTTGCTACGTCAAACCAATGGATCGTCTATAACCATAGCTAACACATTCATAAAAACAAAGTTCTCACAAACTTCACAAAATATTCCAAATCCAAGCCAAACACTAGTCGTATAACGCATCATATATTCTTAGGTTAATGGAGTTCTTTAACTTGGGGAAATCCACTCATGGCCTACACAAAGAACTGTCACAAAACACAAGAGTCACAAACACATCCTGGCGGACCCGGCAATGCCCACTCAAGGCACCAACCAGAGGCCCAATACTCTAAAGTAAGTAGATGCCCTCAAAATATAAACTGTGAAGTCACATTCACATCCTGAAAAACAGGGGCCCACACAACTCCCAAATAACACAAACTGAGGAGCCAATTGGCAGACTGGATATTACCTACTCAAGGTACCAACCACTGACCCACACAGCTCCAAACATAAAGACAACTGCTTCTATGGCCGTAACTCTAGAACATGATTGTAATAGACCTGAGTAAGACATGACTTCTTTCCCCAAGAAAATGCAATTTAGTTATGTCGTACTTATATTACCATAACTTATTAACTTCAAAGAAATTTTTGTTCTCATCATATACCCAAGACATAATCCAACTTTAAGTAGTTTTCACAAACTTCCCATAATTTATCACACAATTGAAATATTTAGGAAGCTCAACAATGGCCTTTCTATATCTAATTTACGGATTAAACATACAAACAATCCATAATTACAATGGACATGACAATTTAGTTTAAAAAAATTCATAACTCAAAGCATACACATCCAATCTTCAGGAAATTTCACGGAAAATTGACAAATAATATATAGATTTTAACATAAAAATTTCAAGATTTTTTTCCAGGTCAATAACTCCCAGGAATTCAAAACGTAAGCTAAAATTATCAAAAATATGAGAATTCAGCCCAAAAATTCATAACTCATAGCATATACAATCAAAAATCACAAACGTTTACAAGAAATCACCCTATATCATCTGGAACCTAGAGCAATTATTTCGTAATTTTTGTCCAAGCAGATCTTCAAAACAAATTAAAATAGTAACTAAAACTATACACCAAAACAGGGCAGTTCCAATCAAAAATTCATAACTCTTAAAATACACATCCACAATTCATGAAAATTTACACAGAATTTCCACACATCATCAATATTCTACAGTAAAGCTTTTATAATTTTGCTCCACCCCAATAGCTCATAATAATCAAAACACTAACCCAATTTCAGCATGAATTTACAGGGCAAATTTAATCAAAAATTCGTAACTCATAAAATAGGCATCTACCATTCATGAAAATTTACAAGAAATTGCCCCACAACATAGGGAACCTACAGTATAAAGTTCAGAAGTTTTCAATGCTCCAATAATTCACAAAACTTTGCACAATAGTATGGTCTTTGAAAAATCTGAAAATTCAACTTAATTTCTATCATCTTGTAAATCCAATACAAGCAATCATCCCAAAAATCCAAAGTATAATATCTATTTGGATGGATTCATAACACAACCATCAATTCAAAAAATCCAATTAATCAAAAAAATTACAATTAAACATGAAACTTTAGGGTTAGTTTCTACCAATTAAAATTAGTTTTCTAATCTCCTAAACCCTAAAACATCAAATTCAAAACTTCAATTCTAAATTGATTTCTTAAATTCAAACCTAAATCAACAAACTAATCTTGCCCTAACCAATTTTAAGGTTAGAGAAGGATAAAGATTACTTACCTTGAATTGATTTCAAAGCCAAAAACCTTAATCTTCTCCTTCTTCTTCCTCTTCTCCTCCTCTTTTTCTTCTTCTCCTCTTCTCCTCTGCCTCTCTTTCCCTCAGTGTGTGTGAGTGTGTGTTTGGTGTGTGAATAAAAATAAAGAACGCCCCCAAAATTCACGTAAAAACCGCCCTTCCCCATTTTCCTTTTATTTTTCCTTTTTTTTTGTGTCAAGCCAACGCTTTTTGACTCTTCTTTCCCTCTTTTTTTTGGGAAAGCAAAGTCCTAGTAACACAATAACTCAACTAATTATTCTTCAAATGTAATAATATTAAATTAAAACATACATATATGTCTAAAATAAAATACATAAAATTTATGCACATAAATCACACATTCACATATTTGTCGAAGTTTGTAACTAATAAAAACAATTCAGGGCGTTGCATCCTTTCCCCCTTAAAATAGGTTTTGTCCTCGAAACTTACCTTTTCTTGTCACTTGATGTGAGTTAGCTGAAATTTTCTCAGGCAGCTTCATAACATAGATCCTCCCCACGGAACATTCCCCCTATTGTAATTTGTCTTCTTGTTCAATAATTGGGGTATACCTTTTTCATCAGAGAATGGTCTCTTCATGCTTCCAGGAGCCCTTCTATTTGGTTAGGGGCATTGGAAAGCTATATGGCCAGGTTTTCCGCAGTTAAAGCACTTGCCCATCGCTCGGTAGCGTTCAACTACACCATGAATTTTCTTACAGAATTCATAGTATTTCTTATCTGAAGCTGGTTCAAGCATTCGCTCTTCCTGAGCAATGTTCTTTTGTTTCTCAGAGGCTGAGCTTCCTCTACTTTACTTTTATTCAAAACCTTTTCAACTCGTATGGCACTTTGGTATATGTCTTGATACTTAGTAAAGACTTGTGATGATAAACCTTTACGAATTTCATTATCTAAACCATCTTTGAATGGATCAACTTTCCTCTACTCTGTATCCACCAGATGTCTCCCAAATTGACTGAGTTTTGTAAACTTAGCACCATATTCCATCATGGTCATCTTACCCTGCTCCAAGTTAGAGAACTCTAACTCCTTAGCCCTCTGCACATGTCTAAGATAATCCTGTTCATTCATCTTCTCTTTAAGCTTTTCTCAAATTAGTGGGTTTGCTTTTTCCTTCTCATCAGTCGGCTTGAAAAAATCCCACTAATGATCCGCCTCTCCGGTGAATAAATGTGTTGCCAAACCTACCTTATACTCCTCAGGGTGCATCATTGTCCTAAATATCTTATCAAGTTCCCTCATCCACTTGTCTAACTCGGAGGGATTCACAGTTCCCCTAAACTTTGAAGGTTATAACTTAAGGGACTTGTTGAGTAAATTAATCCCTACCATAGGGTCAACTTTTCTCCCTCCATGATTAGGTCCACCTCCACCTCCTATAGTAGTCATCTAAACGAGTCAACTATAGGTAAGTTACTACGCTGAGTATTTGCTAATTATGGTCCACAACTAAGTTAGGCACAAATAATTCAATTAAGCTCGTGTACATTCACATAAGCATATGCTTTTCACATAAGTACATAGTTTTCACATTAACAAGCAATAAATTAAGCGCGCACGCACATAATTCCTATAGGTCGTAGGTCGCTGCTCTGATACCACTTCTGTAATGCCCCGCCCAAAAGAGGGCAGATGCGTCACCGCCATGGATGTCCCACTAGAAATGCCCACAAGGCTGCCTAAACATATTGACCTTAATTAACCTGCTAATCGGCGGGCGCAACGGAAGCTTATAACAAAACCTATGTAAGGTTTAGGAGGGTAATTCTAAAACATGCATTTACATATATACCTAAACCATAACCATAGTATTCTTACATATGTGTCAACCCAAAGATACATCAATACTTGTCTTTACGAAACCTAATCCACAACATAGCATAAATGAGTTATGCATCCTCAGCTTAGCTCTCCACAAAGTGTATCTCACTCTAGCCCCGTGTATGCTCCTGTGGCTTCCTTTAACTTGCACAACCTGAAAAATGGTGAGTTTATAAGCTCCCCGAGTCTAGTGAATAACCCTTACCTTCCCTACTATTACACTTTGCACATTATTAGGATCGCAAGTAATCACATAAAACATATATCATAATGAATTAAACTGTAGCATCAAAACATAGCACATTTCATTCAATGTGACATAAAAACATGCTCAAGCTTCTGAACTAGGAAACAAACTTATACCTTTTTACATATACCATAAGACGGATAATTAGTTAACCTATTCATACCTGTCCCATACCAAGTACGATTTAAGCACCATGGTTTTCACTTAAGTCCTTAAACAAACTCTGCTGCTAGTCTATTCACTAAACTAACCATGATTGTCCTGTGCCTACCATGTCCTTTGGGCTCTTAATTCTCACTAGAGCCAAGCGAAAAGCAAAGCTTGCTACATCAAACCAATGGTCGCCTATAACCATAGCTAACACATTCGTAAAAGCAATAGTTCTCACAAACTTCACAAAATATTCCAAATCCAAGCCAAAAACCAATTGTATAACATATCATATATTCTTAGGTTAATGGAGTTCTTTAACTTGGGGAAATCCACTCATGACCTACACAAAGAGCCGTCACAAAACACAAGGGTCACAAACACATCCTGGCGGATCGGGTGATGCCCACTCATGGTACCAACTAGAGACCCAACGCTCTAGAGTATGTAGATGCCCTCAAAACATAAACTGTGAAGTCACATTCACAGCTTGGAAAACCAGGGACCCACATAGCACCCAAATAACACAAAATGAGGAGCCAATTGGCAGACTGGACATTGCCCACTTAAGGCACGAACTAATGACCTACACAACCCCAATCACAAAGACAACTACTTCTACGGCAATAGCTCTAGAACGTGATTGGAATAGCCCTAACTAAGACATGACTTCTTTCCCCAAGAAATGCAATTTAGTTATGTCGTACTCATATTACCATAGCTTATTAACTTCAAAGAATCTTTTATTCTCATCATATACCCAAGATATAATCAAACTTCAAGTAGTTTTCACAAACTTTCTATAATGCATCACACAATTGAAATATTTAGGAAGCTCAACAATGGCCTTTCCATATCTAATTTACAGATTAAGCATATAATTATTCTATAATTACACTAAACAAGACAATTTAGTTAAAAAATTCATAACTCAAACAATACACATCCAATCTTGACGAAATTTTACCAAAAATTGACAAATAATATATAAATTCTAACATAAACATTTCAAGATTTTGCTCTAAGTCAGTAACTCCCAGAAATTCAAAATGTAAACTAAAATAATCAAAAATTCGAGAATTAAGCTCAAAAATTCATAACTCATAATGTATACACCCAAAAATGCAAAACTTTGCAAGGAACCACCTAATATAATGAGGAACCTAGAGCAATTATTTCGTAATTTTTGTCCAAGCAGATCTTCAGAACAAATTAAAGCAGTAACTAAAACTATACGCCGAAACAAGGTAGTTCCAATCAAAAATTCATAACTCTGAAAATACACGTCCAAAATTCATGAAACTTTGCAGACACTTTCCACACATCATCTATATTCCGCAGTAAAAACTGTGTAATTTTTCTCTAACCCAATAGCGCACAATAATCAAAACACTAACCTAATTTCAGCACGAATTTATAGGGAAGATTCAATAAAAAATTCATAACTCATAAAATAAGATCTAAAATTCATGACAATTTACAAGAGATTGCCCAACAACATAGTGAACCTAAAGCATAAAGTTCAGAAGTTTTCAATGCTCGAATAATTCACAGACATTCGCAAAGTAGTATGGTCTTTGAAAAATCCAAAAATTCAACTTAATTTCTATCATCTTGTTCATTAAATATGAGCAATCAGCCCAAAAATCTAAAGTATAATATGTATTTGGATGGATTCATAACACAACCATCAATTCACAAAATCCAATTAATCAAAAAAATTACAATTAAACATGAAACTTTAGGGTTAGTTTCTACCAATTAAAATTAGTTTTCTAATTTCCTAAACCCTAAAACATCAAATTCAAAACTTCAATTCTAAATTGATTTCTCAAATTCAAACCTAAATCAACAAATTAATCTTGCTCTAATCAATTTTAGGGTTAGAGAATGATGAAGATTATGCACCTTGAATTGATTTCAAAGCCAAAAACCTTAATCTTCTCCTTCTTCTTCCTCTTCTCCTCCTCTTTTTCTTCTTCTTCTCTTCTCCTCTGCCTCTCTTTCCCTCGGTGTGTGTGAGTGTGTGTTTGGTGTGTGAATAAAAACAAAGAACTCCCCCCCAAAATTCACTTAAAAACCCCCCTTCCTCATTTTCCTTTTATTTTTCCTCTTTTTTTTGGGGCAAGCCAACCCTTTTGGACTCTTCTTTCCCTCTTTTTTTTGGGTAAAGCAAAGTCTTAGTAACACAATAACTCAACTAATTATTCCCCAAATATAATAATAATAAATTAAAACATACATATATGTCTAAAACAAAATACATAAAATTTATGCACATAAATCACACATAAATCACACATTCACATAACATAGATCCTCCCCACGGAACCTTTCCCCCTATCGTAATCTATCTTCTTATGCGATAATTGGGGTATGCCTTTTCCATCCGAGAATGGTCTCTTCACGCTTCTAGGAGCCCTTCTATTTGGTTAGGGGTATTGGGAAGCTATATGGCCAGGTTATCCGCATTTGAAGCACTTGCCCGTCACTGGGTAGCATTCAACTCTACCATGAATTTTCTTACAGAATTCACAGTATTTCTTATCTGAAGCTGGTTCAATCATTCACTCTTCTTGAGCAATGTTCTTTTTTTCTCAAAGGTTGAGCTTCCTCTACTTAATTTCTTTATAGTAGTTGCGTTCTTAGCTTTACTTTCATTCAAAATCTTTTCAGCTCGCATTGCTCTTTGGCATATGACTTGATACTTAGTGAAGACTTGTGATGATAAACCTTTATAAATTTTAATATCCAAACCATCTTCGAATGGATCAACTTTCCTCTGCTCTGTATCCACCAGATGTCTCCCAAATTGACTGAGTTCTGTAAATTTTGCACCATATTCCATCATAGTCATCTTACCCTGCTCCAAATTAGAGAACTCTAACTCCTTAGCCCTCTGCACATCTGTAGGATAATACTGTTCATTCATCTTTTCTTTAAGCTTTTGTCAAGTTAGTGGATTTGCTTTTTCCTCCTCGTCGGTCGGCTTGATACAATCCCACCAATGATCCGCCTCTCTGGTGAATAAATGCGTTGCCAAAGCTACCTTATCCTCCTCAGGGCACATCATTGTCTTAAATATCTTATCAAGTTCCGTCATCCACTCGTTTAATGCGGAGGGATTCACAGTTCCTCTAAACTTCGAAGGCTGTAACTTAAGGAACTTGTTGAGTAAATTAATCCCTACCATATGGTCAGCTTTACTCCCTCCATGACCAGATCCTCCTCCACCTCCTGTAGTAGATATCTAAATGAGTCGACTATAGGTAAGTTAGTATGCTGAGTGTTTGCTCAAGTATGGTCACCAACTAAGTCAGGCAGAAATAACTCAATTAAGCAGGTGTACATTCACATAAGCATATACTTTTCACATAAGCACATAGTTTTCACATAAACAAGCAATAAATCAAGCGCACACGCACATAATTCCTATAGGTCGTAGGTCGCTTACTCTGATACCACTTCTGTAATGCACCGCCCAAGAGAGAGCTGATGGATCACCATCGTGGATGTTCCACTAGAAACACCCACAAGGCTGCCCAAACTTATTGCCCTTAATTAACCTGTTAATAAGCGGGCACAACAGAAGCTTACAACAAAACCTATGTAAGCTTTGGGAGGGTAATTCTAAAACATGCATTTGCATACATACCTAAACCATAACCATAGTACTCTTACATATGTTTCAACCCAAAGATGCATCAATACTTGTCTTTACGAAACCTAATCCACAACATAGCATAAATGAGTTATGCATCCTCAGTTTAGCTCTCCACAAAGTGTATCTCACTCTAGCCCTATGTATACTCCTGTGGCTTCCTTTAACTTGCACAACCTGAAAAATGGTGAGGTTATGAGCTCCCCGAGCATCATGAATAACCCTTACCTTCCCTGCTATTACACTTTGCACATTATTAGGATCGCAAGTAATCACATAAAACATATATCATAATGAATCAAAGCGTAGCATCAAAACATAGCGCATTTCATTCAATGTGACATAAAAACATGCTCATGCTTCTGAACTAGGAAATAAACTCATACCTTTTTACATGTACCATAAGACGGGTAATTAGTTAGCCTATTTATACCTATCCCATACCAAGTACGATTTAAGGACCCTGGTTTTCGCTTAAGTCCTTAAACAAACTCTGCTGCTAGTCTATTCACTAACTAACCATGATTGTCCTGTACCAACCATGTCTTTTGGGCTCTTAATCCTCACTAGAGTCTAGAGGAAAGCAAAGCTTGCTACGTCAAACCAATGGCTCACCCATAACCATAGCTAACACATTCATAAAAGCAAAAGTTCCCACAAACTTCACAAAATATTCCAAATCCAAGCCAAAAACCAATCGTATAACATATCATATATTCTTAGGTTAATGGAGTTCTTTAACTTGGGGAAATCCACTCATGACCTACACAAAGAGCCGTTACAAAACACAAGGGTCACAAACACATCCTGGCAGACCGGGCGATGCCCACTCAAGGTACCAACTAGAAACCCAACATTCTGGAGTGTGTAGATGCCCTCAAAACATAAACTGTGGAGTCACATTCACATCTTGGAAAGCCAAGGACCCACATAGCTCTCAAATAACACAAAATGAGGAGCCAATTGGTAGACCAGACATTACCCACTTAAGGCACCAACCAATTACCTACGTAGCTCCAAACACAAAGACAACTACTTCTATGGCAATAGCTCTAGAACGTGATTGTAACAGCCCTAAGTAAGGCATGACTTCTTTCCCCAAGAAATGCAATTTAGTTATGTCGTACTCATATTACCATAGCTTATTAACTTCAAAGAATCTTTTATTCTCATCATATACCCAACATATAATCCAACTTCAAGTAGTTTTCACAAACTTTCTATAATTCATCACACAATTGAAATATTTAGGAAGCTCAACGATGCCTTTCCATATCTAATCTACGGATTAAGCATACAATTACTCCACAATTACACTAAACAAGACAATTTAGTTTAAAAAATTCATAACTCAAACAATACATATCCAATCTTCACGAACTTTTGCCGAAAATTGACAAATATATAGATTCTAACATAAAAATTTCAAGATTTTGCTCCAGGTCAGTAACTCCCAGAAATTCAAAATGCAAGCTGAAATTATCAAAAATCCGAGAATTAAGCTCAAAAATTCATAACTCCTACATAAGAATTGTCACAAAACGGAAGGGTTGCAAACACATCGTGGCGGACCGGGCGATGTCCACTCAAGATGCCAACCAGAGACACAACGCTCTAGAGTATGTGGATGCCCTCAAAACACAAACTGTGGAGTCACATTCACATCCTGGAAAATCAAGGGACCCACACAGCTCCCAAATAACACAAATTGAGGAGTGCCCACTTAAGGGACCAACCAATGACCCACATAGTTCCAAACACAAAGCCAACTACTTCTATGGCCATAACTCTAAAACGTAACTGCAATAGCCCTAAGTAAGACATGACTTCATTCCCCTAGAAAATGCAATTTAGTTATATAGTACTCATATTACCATAACTTATTAACTTCAAAGAAACTTTTATTATCATCATATACCCAAGACATAATCCAACTTCAAGTAGTTTTCACAAACTTCCTATAATTAATCACACAATTAAAATATTTAGGAAGCTCAACAATGGCCTTTCCATATCTATTTATGGATTAAACATACAAATAATCCATAATTATACTAAACACGACAATTTAGTTTTAAAAAATTCATAACTCAAAGAATACACATCCAATCTTCACAAACATTTGCCGAAATAATATATAGATTCCAACATAAAAATTTCAAGATTTTTCTCCAGGTCAATAACTCCCAGAAATTCAAAAAGTAAGCTGAAATTATCAAAAATCCGAGAAGTAAGCTCAAAAATTGAAAACTCATAGCATATACAACCAAAAATCACAAAACTTTACAAGAAACCACCCAATATCATGAGGAACTGAGAGCAATTATTTTGTAATTTTTGACCAAGTAGATCTTTAAAACAAATTAAAAAGTTAACTGAAACTATACACCGAAATAGGGAAGTTCCAATCAAAAATTCACAACTCCTAAAATACAGATCCAAAATTCATGAACATTTACAGAACATTTCCACACATCATCTATATTCTACAGTAAAAAGTTTATAATTTTTCTCTGACCCAATAGCTCACAGTCATCAAAGCACTAATTGAATTTCAGCACAAATTTACAGTGCAGGTTCAATCAAAAATTCGTAACTCATAAAAGAAGCATTTAAAATTCATGAAAAGTTACAAAAAATTGCCCAACAACATAGGAAACCTACAGTATAAAGGTCAGAAGTTTTTAATGCTCTAATGATTCACAGAAATTCGCACAGTAGTATGGTCTTTGAAATATCCGAAAATTCAACTTAATTTCTATCATCTTGTTCATCCAATAAAAGCAATCGACCCAAAAATCCAAAGCATAATGTGTATTTGGATGGATTCATAACACAACCATCAATTCACAAAATCCAATTAATCAAAAAAATTACAATTCAACATGAAACTTTAGGGTTAGTTTCTGCCAATTAAAATTAGTTTTCTAATCTCCTAAACCCTAAAACATCAAATTCAAAACTTCAATTCTAAATTGATTTCTCAAATTCAAACCTAAATCAACAAATTAACCTTGCCCTAATCAATTTTAGGTTTAGAGAACGATAAAGATTACTCACCTTGAATTGATTTTAAAGCCAAAAACCTTAATCTTCTCCTTCTTCTTCCTCTTCTCCTCCTCTTTTTCTTCTTCTTCTCTTCTCCTCTGCCTCTCTTTCCCTCAGCGTGTGTGAGTGTGTGTTTGGTGTGAAAATAAAAACAAAGAACCCCCCCCCAAAATTCACGTAAAAACCCTTTCCCCATTTTCCTTTTATTTTTCCTTTTTCTTGGGTCAAGCCAACCCTATTTGACTCTTCCTTCGCTCTTTTTATTTTTTTTTTGGGAAAGCAAAGTCTTAGTAACACAATAACTCAACTAATTATTCCTCAAAAATAATAATATTAGATTAAAACATACTTATATGTCTAAAATAAAATACATAAAATTTATGCACATAGATCACATATTCACATATTAGTCGAAGTTAGTAACTAATAAAAAAATTCAGGGCGTTACATCCTTTCCCCATTAAAATAAGTTTCGTCCTCGAAACTTACCTTTTCTTGTCACTTGATGTGAGTTAGCTTAATTTTTCTCAGGTAGCTTCATAACATAGATCCTCCCCGCGGAACCTTTCCCCCTATCGTAATCTGTCTTCTTGTTCGATAACTGGGGTAAACCTTTTTCATCAGAGAATGGTCTCTTCATGCTTCTGTGAGCCTTCTATTTGGTTAGGGGCATTGGGAAGCTATATACCTAGATTTTTCGCAGTTGAAGCACTTGCCCATCGCTCGGCAGCATTCAACTCCACCATGAATTTTCTTACAGAATTCAGGGTGTTTCTTATCTGAAGCTGGTTTATGCCTTGCTCTTCTTGGGCAATGTTCTTTTGTTTCTCAGAGGTTGCACTTCCCTCACTTAATTTCTTTGTAGTAGTTCCATTCTTAGCTTTACTTTCATTCAAAACCTTTTCAACTCGCACTGCTCTTTGGTATATGTCTTGATAGTTAGTGAAGACTTGCGATGATAAACCTTTACGAATTTCAATATCTAAGCCATCTTCGAATGGATCAACTTTTCTCTGCTCTGTATCCACCAGATGTCTCCCAAATCGACTGAGTTCTGTAAACTTAGCACCATATTCCATCACGGCCATCTTACCCTGCTCCAAATTAGAGAACTCTAACTCCTTAGCCCTCTGCACATCTCTAGGATAATATTATTCATTCATCTTTTCTTTAACCTTTTCTGAAGTTAGTGGGTTTGCTTTTTCCTCCTCATCAGTCGGCTTGATAAAATTCTACTAATGATCCGCCTCTCCGGTGAATTAATGCGTCACTAAACCTACCTTATCCTCCTCAGGGCACATCATTGTCTTAAATATCTTATCAAGTTCCCTCATCCACTCATCTAACTCGGAGGGATTCGTTCCCTAAACTTCGAAGGTTGTAACTTAAGAAACTTGTTGAGTAAATTAATCCCTACCATAGGGTCAACTTTACTCCCTCTATGACCAGATCCACCTCTACCTCCTATAGTAGCCATCTAAACGAGTCGACTATAGGTAAGTTAGTATGCTGAGTGTTTGCTCAAGTATGGTCCCCAACTAAGTTAGGCACAAATAATTCAATTAAGCATGTGTACAGTCACATAAGCATATACTTTTCACGTAGGCACATAGTTTTCACATAAACAGGCACTAAATCAAGCACACACGCACATAATTCCCATAGGTCGCAGGTCGCTTGCTCAGATACCACTTCTGTAATGCACCGCCTAAGAAAGAGTAGATGTATCACCGCCGTGAATGTCCAACTAGAAACACCCACAAGGCTGCCTAAACTTATTGCCCTTAATTAACCTGTTAATAGGCAGGCGCAACGCAAGCTTATAACAAAACCTATGTAAGCTTTGGGAGGGTAATTCTAAAACATGCATTTACATACATACATAAACCATATCCATAATATTCTTGCATATGTGTCAACCCAAAGATACATCCATACTTGTATTTATGAAACCTAATCCACAACATAGCATAAACGAATTATGCATCCTCAGCTTAGCTCTCCACAAAGTGTATCTCACTCTAGCCTTGTGTATGCTCATGTGGCTTCCGTTAGCTTACAAAACCTGAAAACTGGTGAGATCATAAGCTCCCCGAGCCCAGTGAATAGCCCTCTCCTTCCCTGCTATTACACTTTGCACATTATTAGGTTCGCAAGTAATCACATAAAGCATATATCATAATGAATCAAAGCGTAGCATCAAAGCATAGCATATTTCATACAATGTGACATAAAAACATGCTCATGCTTCTGAACTAGGTAACGAACTCATACCCTTTTATACATACTATAAGACAGGTAATTAGTTAACCTAGTTGTACCTGTCCTATACCAGGTACGATTTAAGGACCATGGTTTTCACTTAAGTCCTTAAACAAACTCTGGTGCTAGTCTATTCACTAAACTAACCATAATTGCCTCATACCAACCATGTCCTTTAGGCTCTTAATCCTCATTAGAGTGTAGGGGAAAGCAAATCTTGATACGTCAAACCAATGGGTCGTCTATAACCATAGCTAACACATTCATAAAAGCAAAGTTCTCACAAACTCCACAAAACATTCCAAATCCAAGCTAAAAACTAGTCTATAACATATCATATATTCTTAGGTTAATGGAGTTCTTTAACTTGAGGAAATCCACTTATGACCTACACAAAGAACTGTCGCAAAAGCAAAGAGTGGCAAACACATCCTGGTGGACCGGGCGATGCCCACTCAAGGTACCAACTAAAGACCCAACACTTTAGAGTATGTAGATGCCCTCAAAATACAAACGGTGAAGTCACATTCACATCCTGGAAAACCAGGGACCCACACAGCTCCCAAATAACACAAACTGAGGAGCCAACTGGCAGACCGGACATTGCCTACTCAAGGTACTAACCAATGACCCACACAGTTCCAAACACAAAGACAACTACTTCTATGGCCATAGCTCTTAAACATGACGGTAACAGCCCTAAGTAAGACATGACTTCTTTCCCCAAGAAAATGCAATTTAGTTATATCGGAATCATTTTACCATAACTTATTAACTTCAAAGAAACTTTTATTCTCATCATATACCCAAGACAGAATCCAACTTCAAGTAGTTTTCACAAACTTCTTATAATTCATCGCACAATTAAAATATTTAGGAAGCTCAACAATGGCCTTTCCATATCTATTTATGGATTAAACATACAAATAATCCATAACTACACTAAACACAACAATTTAGCTTAAAAAAAATTCATAACTCAAAGAATACACATCCAATCTTCATGAAATTTTGTCAAAAATTGACAAATAATATATAGATTTTAACATAAAAATTTCAGGATTTTTCTCTACGTCAGCAACTCCCAGAAATTCAAAAAGTCAGCTTAAATTATCAAAAATTCGAGAATTAAGCTCAAAAATTCATACCTCATAGCATATACAACCAAAAATCAAAAAACTTTACAAGAAACCACCCAATATCATGAGGAACCTAGAGCAATTATTTTGCAATTTTTGTCCAAGTAGATCTTCAAAACAAATTAAAACAGTAAATGAAACTATACACCGAAATAAGGAAGTTCCAATCAAAAATTCATAACTCCTAAAATACGCATCCAAAATTCATGAACATTTACAGAAATTTTCACACATCATCTATATTCTATAGTAAAAAGTTTATAATTTTTCTCTGACCCAATAGCTCACAATTATCAAAACACTAACTGAATTTCAGCACAAATTTACAGGGCAGATTCAATCAAAAATTCATAACTCATAAAATAAGCATCTAAAATTCATGAAAACCTACAAGAAATTGCCTAACAACATAGGGAACCTACAGTATAAAGTTTAGAAGTTTTCAAGGCTCCAATAATTCACAGAAATTCACATAGTAGTATGGTCTTTGAAAAATCCAAAAATTGAACTTAATTTCTATCATCTTGTTCATCCAATACAAACAATCAACCCAAAAATCCAAAGTATAATATGTATTTGGATGGATTCATAACACAACCATCAATTCACAAAATCCAATTAATCAAAAAAATTACAATTAAACATGAAACTTTAGGGTTAGTTTCTACCAATTAAAATTAGTTTTCTAATCTCCTAAACCCTAAAACATCAAATTTAAAACTTCAATTCTAAATCAATTTCTGAAATTCAAACCAAAATTAACAAATTAATCTTGCCCTAATCAATTTTAAGGTTAGAGAAGGATAAAGATTACTCACCTTGAATTGATTTCAAAGCTAAAAATGTTAATCTTCTCCTTCTTCTTCCTCTTCTCCTCCTCTTTTTCTTCTTCTTCTCTTCTCCTCTGCCTCTCTTTCCCTCAGTGTGTGTGAGTGTGTGTTTGGTGTGTGAATAAAAAAAAAGAACCCCCCCAAAATTCACGTAAAAACCTCCCTTTCCCCCTTGAAATAAGTTTCATCCTCGAAATTTACCTTTTCTTGTCACTTGATGTGAGTTAGCTTAACTTTTTTCTGGCGGCTTCATAACATAGATCCTCCCCGCAGAACCTTTCCCCCTATGATAACCTGTCTTCTTGTTCGATAACTGGAGTACACCTTTTTCATCAGAGAATGGTCTCTTCATGCTTCCAGGAGCCCTTCTATTTGGTCAATGGCATTGGGAAGCTATATGGCCAGGTTTTTCGCAGTTGAAGCACTTGCTCGTCGCTCGGTAGCGTTTAACTCCACCATGAATTTTCTTACAAAATTCACAGTATTTCTTATCTGAAGCTGGTTCAAGCATTCGCTCTTCTTGAGCAATGTTCTTTTGTTTCTCAGAGGTTGAGCTTCCCCACTCAATTTCTTTGTAGTAGTTGCATTCTTAGCTTTGCTTTCATTCAAAACCTTTTCAACTCGCATTGCTCTTTGGTATATGTCTTGATACTTAGTGAAGACTTGTGATGATAAACCTTTACGAATTTCAATATCTAAACCATCTTCGAATGGATCAACTTTCCTCTGCTCTGTATCCACCTGATATCTCCTAAATCAACTGAGTTTTGTTAACCTAGCACCATATTCCATCACGATCATCTTACCCTACCCCAAATTAAAGAACT
This sequence comes from Carnegiea gigantea, assembly GCA_029747015.1. Taxonomy (NCBI): domain Eukaryota; kingdom Viridiplantae; phylum Streptophyta; class Magnoliopsida; order Caryophyllales; family Cactaceae; genus Carnegiea; species Carnegiea gigantea. Next base: position 209,233 of record JAKOGI010001006.1, read on the forward strand.
CTAACTTCTTTACCCTCTGCACATCTCTAGGATAATACGATTCATTCATCTTTTCTTTAAGCTTTTCTCAAGTTGGTGGGTTTGCTTTCTCCTCCTCATCAATCGGCTCGACAGAATCCCACCAATGATCTGCCTCTCCGGTGAACAAATGCACTGCTAAACCTACCTTATCCTCATTAGGGAACATCATTGTCTTAAATTTCTTATCAAGTTCCCTCATCCACTCGTCTAACTCGGAGGGATTTGCAGCTCCCCTAAACTTCAAAGGCTGTAACTTAAGGAACTTGTTAAGTAAATTAATCCCTACCATAGGGTCAACTTTACTCCCTCCATGACCAGATCCACCTCTACCTCCTATAGTAGCCATCTAAACGAGTCGACTATAGGTAAGTTAGTATGCTGAGTGTTTGCTCTAGCATGGTCCCCAGCTAAGTTAGACACAAATAATTCAGTTAAGCACGTGTACACTCACATAAGCATATACTTTTCACGTAAGCACATAGTTTTCAGATAAACAGGCACTAAATCAAGCGCACACGCACATAATTCCCATAGGTCGTAGGTCGTTTGCTCTGATACCACTTCTGTAACGCACCGCCCAAGAAAGAGCAGACGCGTCACCATCGTAGATGTCCCACTAGAAACGCCCACAAGGCTGGCCAAACTTATTGCCCTTAATTAACCTGTTAATAAGCGGGCACAACAGAAGCTTATAACAAAACCTATGTAAGCTTTGGGAAGGTAATTCTGAAATATGCATTTACATACATACCTAAACCATATCCATAATATTCTAACATATGTGCCAACCCAAAGATACATCCATACTTGTATTTACGAAACCTAGTCCATAACATAGCATAAACGAGTTATGCATCCTCAACTTAGCTCTCCACAAAGTGTATCTCACTCTATCCCTGTGTATGCTCATGTGGCTTCCGTTAGCTTACAAAGCTTGAAAATGGTGAGATCATGAGCTTCCCGGGCCCAGTGAATAACCCTTACCTTCCTGGCTATTACACTTTGCACATTATTAGGTTCGCAAGTAATCACATAAAACATATATCATAATGAATCAAAGCATAGCATCAAAACATAGCATATTTCATACAATGTGACATAAAACATGCTCATGCTTCTAAACTAGGAAATAAACTCGTTCCTTTTTATACATACCACAAGACAGGTAATTAGTTAACCTAGTCATACCTGTCCCATACCAGGTATGATTTAAGGACCATGGTTTTCACTTAAGTCCTTAAACAAACTCTGCTGCTAGTCTATTCATTAAAATAACCATGATTATCCCATATCAACCATGTCCTTTGGGCTCTTAATCCTCATTAGAGTGCTGAGGAAAGCAAAGCTTGCTACGTCAAACCAATAGGTCGTCTATAACTATAGCTAACACATTCATAAAAGCAAAGTTCTCACAAGCTTCACAAAGTATTCCAAATCCAAGCCAAAAACCAGTCGTATAACATATCATATATTCTTAGGTTAATAGAGTTCTTTAACTTGGGGAAATCCACTCATGACCAACACAAAAAACTATTGCAAAACGGAAGAGTAGCAAACACATCCTGGTAGGCCGGGCGATGCCCACTCAAGGTACCAACCAGAGATCCAACGCTCTAGAGCATGTAGATGCCCTCAAAATATAAACTGTGGAGTCACATTCATATCCTGGAAAACCAGGAACCCACACACCTTCCAAATAACACAAACTGAGGAGCCAATTGGCAGACCGAATATTGCCCACTCAAGGTATCAACCAATGACCTACACAGTTTCAAACACAAAGATAACTACTTCTACGGCCATAGCTCTAGAATGTGACTGTAATAGCCCTAAGTGAGGCATGACTTCTTTCCCCAAGAAAATGCAATTTAGTTATATCATGCTCATATTACTATAACTTATTTACTTCAAAGAAACTTTTATTCTCATCATATACCCAAGACATAATCCAACTTCAAGTAGTTTTCACAAACTTCCTATAATTCATCACATAATTAAAATATTTAGGAAGCTCAGCAATGGCCTTTCCATATCTATTTATGGATTAAACATACAAATAATCCATAATTACACTAAACACAACAATTTAGTTTTAAAAAATTCATAACTCAAAGAATACACATCCAATCTTCATGAAATTTTGCCAGAAATTGACAAATAATATATAGATTCTGATATAAAAATTTCAAGATTTTTCTCTAGGTCAGTAACTCGCAGAAATTCAAAAAGTAAGCTGAAATTATCAAAAATCCGAGAATTAAGCTCAAAAATTAATAACTCATAACATATGCAACCAAAAATCACAAAACTTTACAAGAAACCACCCAATATCATGAGGAACCTAGAGCAATGATTTTGTAATTTTTGTCCAAGAAGAGCTTGAAAACAAATTGAAACAATAACTGAAACTATACACCAAAATAGGGAAGTTCCAATCAAAAGTTCATAACTCCTAAAATACACATACAAAATTCATGAACATTTACAAAAAATTTCCACACATCATCTATATTCTACAGTAAAAATTTTATAATTTGTCTTTGACCCAATAGCTCACAATCTTCAAAACACTGACCGAATTTCAGCACGAATTTACAGGGCAGATTCAATCAAAAATTCGTAACTCATAAAATAAGCATCTAAAATTCATGAAAAGTTGTAAGAAATTGCCGAACAACATAGGAAACCTACAGTATAAAGTTCAGAAGTTTTCAATGCTCCAATAATTCACAGAAATTCGCATAGTAGTATGATCTTTGAAAAATCTGAAAATTTAACTCAATTTCGATCATCTTGTTCATCCAATACAAGCAATCAACCCAAAAATCCAAAATATAATATGTATTTGGATGGATTCATAAAACAACCATCAACTCACAAAATCCAATTAATCAAAAAAATTACAATTAAACATGAAACTTTAGGGTTAGTTTCTACCAATTAAAATTAGTTTTCTAATCCCATAAACCCTAAAATATCAAATTCAAAACTTCAATTCTAACTTGATTTCTCAAATTCAAACCTAAATCAATAAATTCATCTTGCCCTAATCAATTTTAGGGTTAGAGAAGGATAAAGATTACTCACCTTGAATTGATTCAAAGCCAAAAACCTTAATCTTCTCCTTCTTCCTCCTCTTCTCCATCTCTTTTTCTCCTTCTTCTCTTCTCCTCTGCCTCTCTTTCCCTTAGTGTGTGTGAGTGTGTGTTTGGTGTGTGAATAAAAACAAAGAACCCCCCCCCCAAAATTGACATAAAACCCCCCTTCCCAATTTTCCGTTTATTTTTCCTTTTTTTGGGTCAAGCCAACCCCTTTTGACTCTTCTTTCCTTCTTTTTTTTTTTTTTTTGAAAGGAATGTCTTAGTAACACAATAACTCAACTAATTATTCTTCAAATATAATAATATTAAATTAAAACATACATATATGTCTAAAATAAAATACATAAAATTTATGCACATGAATCACACATTCACACATTAGTTGAAGTTAGTAACTAATAAAAAAAATTCAGGGGGTTACATCATTTTCCCCTTAAAATAAGTTTCGTCCTCGAAACTTACCTTTTCTTGTCACTTGATGTGAGTTAGCCTAAGTTTTCTCGGGCAGTTTCATAACATAGATCTTCCCCATGGAACCTTCCCCCCTATCATAATCTGTCTTCCTGTTTGATAACTGGGGTATGCCTTTTTCATCAGAGAATGATCTCTTCATGCTTCCAGGAGCCCTTCTATTTGGTTAGGGGCATTGGGAAGCTATATGGCCAGGTTTTCCGCAGTTGAAGCACTTGCCCGTCTTTCAGTAGCATTCAACTACACCATGAATTTTCTTACAAAATTCATAGTATTTCTTATCTAAAGCTGGTTCAAGCATTCGCTCTTCTTAAGCAATGTTCTTTTGTTTCTCAGAGGTTGAGCATCCCCCACTTAATTTCTTCATAATAGTTACATTCTTAGCTTTACTTTCATTCAAAACCTTTTCAACTTGCATTGCTCTTTGGTATATGTCTTGATACTTAGTGAAGGCTTGTGATGATAAACCTTTATGAATTTCAATATCTAAATCATCTTCGAATGGATCAACTTTCCTCTGCTCTGTATCCACCAGATGTCTCCCAAATTAACTGAGTTCTGTAAATTTAGCACCATATTCCATCATGGTCATCTTACCCTACTCCAAATTAGAGAACTCTAACTCCTTAGCCCTCTGCATATCTCTAGGATAATACTGTTCATTCATCTTTTCTTTAAGCTTTTCTCAATTTAGTGGATTTGCTTTTTCACCTCATCAGTCAGCTTAACAGAATCCCACCAATGGCCCACCTCTCCGATGAATAACGGCGTTGCCAAACCTACCTTATCCTCCTAAACCATATCCATAATATTCTTACGTATGTGTTAACCCAAAGATACATCCATACTTGTATTTACGAAACCTAATCCACAACATAGCATAAAGGAGTTATGCATCCTCAGCTTAGCTCTTCACAAAGTGTATCTTACTCTAGCCCCATGTACGCTCATGTGGCTTCTGTTAGCTTACAAAACCTGAAAAATGGTGAGATCATGAGCTCCTCGAGCCCAGTGAATAACCCTTACCTTCCCTACCATTACACTTTGCACATTATTAGGTACACAAGTAATCACATAAAATATATATCATAATGAATCAAAGAGTAGCATCAAAACATAGCATATTTCATACAACGTGACATAAAAACATGGTCATGCTTTTGAACTAGCAAACAAACTCATACCTTTTAATATATACCATAAGACAGATAATTAGTTAACCTAGTCATACCTATCCCATACCAGGTACGATTTAAGGACCATGGTTTTTACTTAAGTCCTTAAACAAACTCTATTGCTAGTATATTTACTAAACTACCCATGATTGTCCCCTACCAATCATGTCCTTTGGGCTCTTAATCCTCATTAGAGTCCAGAAAAAAGCAAAGCTTGCTACGTCAAACCAATGGCTCGTCTATAACCATAGCTAACACATTCATAAAAGCAATGTTCTCACAAACTTCACAAAATATTCCAAATCCAAGCTAAAAACCAGTCCTATAAGGTATCATATATTCTTAAGTTAATGGAGTTCTTTAACTTAGGGAAATCCACTCATGACCTACACAAAGAACTGTCGTAAAACAGAAGAGTCATAAACACATCCTGGCAGACCGGGCGTATGCCCACTTAAGGTACCAATCAGAGACCTAATGCTTTAGAGTATGTAGATGCCCTCAAAATACAAACTGTGGGGTCACATTCACATCCTGGAAAACCAGGGATTCACACAGCTCCCAAATAACACAAACTGAGGAGTCAATTGGCAGATCGGACATTGCCCACTCAAGGTATCAACCAATGACTCACACAGTTCCAGACATAAAGACAACTACTTCTATGATCATAGCTCTAGAACGTGACTGTAATAGCCCTAAGTAAGGCATGGCTTCTTTCCCCAAGAAAATGCAATTTAGTTATGTCGTACTCATATTACCATAACTTATTAACTTCAAAGAAACTTTTATTCTCATCATATACCCAAGACATAATCCAACTTCAAGTAGTTTTCACAAACTTCCTATAATTGATCACATAATTAAAATATTTAGAAAGCTCACCAATGGCCTTTCCATATCTATTTATGGATTAAACATACAAATAATCCATAATTACACTAAACACGACAATTTAGTTTAAAAAAATTCAGAACTCAAAGAATACACATCCAATCTACACAGAATTTTGCCGAAAATTGACCAATAGTGCATAGATTCCAACGTAAAAATTACAAGATTTTTCTCCTGGTCAGTAACTCCCAGAAATTCAAAAAGTAAGCTAAAATTATCAAAAACCCGAGAATTAAGCTCAAAAATTCATAACTCATAGCATATACAACCAAAAATCACAAAACTTTACAAGAAACCAGCCAATATCATGAGGAACCTAGAGCAATTTTTTTTGTAATTTTTGTCTAAGCAGATCTTCTAAACAAATTAAAAAAGTAACAAAAACTGTACACCGAAATAGGGAAGTTCCAATCAAAAATTCATAGCTCCTAAAATATACACCCAAAATTCATGAACATTTATAGAACATTTCCGCACATCATCTATATTCTGCAGTAAAAATTTTATAATTTTTCTCCAACCCAATGGTTCACAATCATCAAAATACTAACCGAATTTCAGCACGAATTTGCAGGGAAGATTCAATCAAAAATTCATAACTGATAAAATAAGCATCTAAAATTCATGAAAAGTTACAAGAAATTGCCCAACAACATAAGAAACCTACAGTATAAAGGACCGAAGTTTTCAATGCTCCAATAATTCACAGAAATTCGCATAGTAGTATGGTCTTTAAAAAATCCGAAAATTCAACTTAATTTCTATCATCTTGTTCATCAAATACAAGCAATCGACCCAAAAATCCAAAGTATCATATGTATTTGGATGGATTCATAACACAACCATCAATTCACAAAATCCAATTAATCAAAAAAATTATGATTAAACATGAAACTTTAGGGTTAGTTTCTACCAATGAAAATTAGTTTTCTAATCTCCTAAACCCTAAAACATCAAATTCAAAACTTTAATTCTAAATCGATTTCTCAAATTCAAACCTCAATCAACAAATTGATCTTGCCCTAATCAATTTTAGGTTTAGAGAAGGATAAAGATTACTCACCTTGAATTGATTTCAAAGCCAAAAACCTTAATCTTCTCATTCTTCTTCCTTTTCTCCCCCTCTTTTTCTTCTTCCTCTCTTCTCCTCTGCCTCTCTTTCCCTTAGTGTGTGTGAGTGTGTGTTTAGTGTGTGAATAAAAACAAAGCAGCCCCCCCCCCCCAAATTCACGTAAAAACCCCCTTCCCCATTTTCCTTTTATTTTTCCTTTTTCTTAGGTCAAGCCAACCCTTTTTGACTCTTCTTTCCCTCTTTTTTTTTTTTTTGGAATGCAAAGTCTTAGTAACACAATAACTCAACTAATTATACCTCAAAAATAATAATGTTAAATTAAAACATACATATATGTCTAAAACAAAATACATAAAATTTATGCACATAAATCACACATTCACATATTAGTCGAAATTAGTAACTAATAAAAAAAATTCAGGGCGTTACATCCTTTCCCCATTAAAATAAGTTTCGTCCTCGAAACTTACCTTTTCTTGTCACTTGATGTGAGTTAGCTTAACTTTTTTCAGGTGGCTTCATAACATAGATCGTCCCCGCGGAACCTTTCCCCCTATCGTAATCTGTCTTCTTGTTTGATAACTGGGGCATGCCTTTTTCACCAGAGAATGGTCTTTTCATGCTTCCATAAGCCCTTTTGTTTGGTTAGGGGCACTAGGAAGCTATATGGCTAGGTTTTCCGCAGTTGAAGCACTTGCCCATCGCTCGACAGCATTCAACTCCACCATGAATTTTCTTACAGGATTCACAGTATTTCTTATCTGAAGCTTGTTCAAGCATTCGCTCTTCTTGGGCAATGTTCCTTTGTTTCTCAGAGGTTGAGCTTCCTCCACACTTAATTTCTTTATAGTAGTTGCATTCTTAGCCTTACTTTCATTCAAAACATTTTCAATTCGCATTGCTCTTTGGTATATGTTTTGATACTTAGTGAAGACTTGTGATGATAAACCTTTACAAATTTTAATATCTAAACCATCTTCGAATAGATCAACTTTTTTCTGCTCTGTATCCACCAGATGCCTCCCAAATCGACTGAGTTCTGTAAACTTAGCACCATATTCCATCACGGTCATCTTACCCTACTCCAAATTAGAGAACTTTAACTCCTTAGCCCTCTGTACATCTCTAGGATAATACTGTTCATTTATCTTTTCTTTAAGCTTTTCTCAAGTTATTGGGTTTGCTTTTTCCTCCTCATCAGTCGGCTTGATAGAATCCAACCAATGATCCGTCTCTCCGGTGAATAAATGCATTGCCAACCTACCTTATCCTCCTTACGGCACATCATTGTCTTAGATATCTTATCAAGTTCCCTCATCAACTCGTCTAACTTGAAGGGATTCATAGTTGCCCTAAACGTCAAAGGCTGTAACTTAAGAAACTTGTTAAGTAAATTAATCCCTATCATAGGGTCAACTTTACTCACTCCATGACCAGATCCACCTCCACCTCCTACGGTAGCCATCACAACGAGTCGACTATAGGTAAGTTAGTATGCTGAGTGTAAAGCTTGCCGAGAGCTACAAATTTAACCACTACTTCAGTTATTAAATACTTTTTATAACATAGGGAAGTAGGGATCGATCCACGAGAAAAGATTATTTTAAAAAGGCTAGCTTTATCCTAAATGATTTTACTAATCCAATTTATTAATTCTAATCTTAATAATTCTAAAATAATTAAAATCTAATGAATAAAAATGTAGAAAAATACCCAATGATGCTCCTAAATATTCTAGATCATATTCTGGAAATAAAACAGTAAAAAGATTCCCTAAATAATTTGGAAAAATAAAAACAGAATAGTACTAAAATTCTAATTAAAGATTAATAATAGCAAATAATAGTCAGAAAATAAATATTAAAATTGTCAAATAGTAACCTAAAATATTATTCTTCAGGTATGTAAGCTTATAACTCCTCAATTGTATCCAAATAATTCCAGAAAAATCAAATAAGAAAATTACCACAGAATATCAATGCAGAATACTAAATCTGAATTTAGAAATAAAATAATCTGCATAAATATAAATACAAAAATAATCAAGAAAATTACCCTAATTCTAGGATACAATTTTTAGACTTAACAATACCTAATAATCGTGAATTAACAATTAGAATCTAAATTTTCAGAATTAATAACCTAAAAACCTGAACATACCAATTTCACAAAATAATTCTGGAAAATTATCAAATAACTTCCAAAAATTACGAAATTAAATATGGGCCGACTCGGGCACTGTATAAACTCTCGGAACTGATAAAAATCAAAAAAGAACAAAAATAACTATTTTTAATCTAATTTCTAACAAACCGGTAATTAAATACTAAAACTGAATGTAAATCAGTTTAAAATTATAACCACTCTAAAATCAAAATCTAAACTATCTAAAATTACCTAGATACTCCGAAAAGACTATACTATTGGGGGGGTCGATTGAAATTATGTTGAAGCTAATGAAAATAGAACGAAAATTAACAAACTATTCAAATTCACTCTATGCAACAAATAATGATCAAAAATCGTCAAATTTATGAAGGATACTTAGTATAATCTCAATCCACCATGCAAATTAATATTTATCATTAACACACAAGTTGATTTCATTCATGAGTTAAACCGTAAAAGATATCCACCAGTAGTTCTTCCCTGTTTTTCCTTAGATTCTAGTTTAATTAGGTCCAGCCCTAATATAAACCCTACTAATTTGATAACCCTTATACCAGCGCAAGAATTTAATCAAACTAGAGCATTACAAATTAGAAAAACATATTACCAGCAAATCGATTTAACAAAGATCTAAAGTGATTACCTAATTAAAAGAGATGGGTTTGAGCCATCCATGATTAACTAGGGTGATACTAACGCTTAAAGACGATACTTTTACGTATTATAGTCTTCCAAACTATCAATCGAAATCGTATTAAACTAACTAGCATGCATTCTAATTAATTTAACACGAATATCAGAAACGATAAATACTAATCGCTATAGAATCATGAATATGAATCAACTAGGCAATAAAATATAAAAGTTGTTTCAAAATAGTAAATTTAGCATAGCTTCACGAAGATTATACTAAACAAAAAAAGATTACTCACTCATATTAAAAGTAACATCACAAAATTCACCCAAATAATTCATGCTTAACATTATAAAGACTTTCAACTAATTAAACAAAATAAAAAAATAACAAATCAAGCGAACCGCAAGTGCACGGTACTAGTTGTAGCCAGCAACGGCAAGTACGGGTCATGTCCACAAGGAACTCGGTTTCAACCACCGAACCAAACTTTAACACTCAATTTAGGCTAGAGTCTAGTAGAATGGGTTTTACTGGACGTTAATTCTATTCAATCTAAAGTTACTGCTTTTATCTAAATCAATAGTGATAACGATCCTGGATTGGGGTTCACCACACTTTGATGTTCTTTGGATTATAAACTAGATCATGTTAATCCGCCCACGAGACCACCGAAATGGAATGGTTACAAGTTAAATGCATCTACGCCTTCTCTCAAAGGTCATTAGACTGGTCAAGTTATTCTAGTTATCTATTTTCATGAAACTAGAGTCGCGAGACCACAGGATTGTGTAACCCTTAATTCCCAACTGAAACCCTAACTATTTTCATGTTAAGAAATTCAATCGCTCGCAAAGCCGCTCTAAGTAGAGGATTTAACTTTCATTAATCTCCTAAACCCCAATTACAAACATGAATACGACCCTCTCAGGCAATTCATCGAATACCTGGCATGCTAAGTGAGAGTTCAATTATAACATCTGAAAACAAAATCAACCTTTTTGGCTCCTATTTGGCGCAGCAATAGCTTATTTCTCTCAGTTCTTTCAACCAAACTACTGAAAACAAAAACACACAACATTTAGGCACATTTGCAGCAAAGAATGATAAATTAGCTTCTATACTCTTGAAGTTTTACCAAAAATCGCCGAAATGAGGGATAGAAATCATGCCTAAAAGCGGTAAAATAGCGGTTTATCAAAATCGTATTAAACTAACTAGCATGCATTCTAATTAATTTAACACCAATATCATAAACGATAAATGCTAATCGTTATAGAATCATGAATATGAATCAACTAGGTAATAAGTATAAAACTTGTTTCAAAATAGTAAATTTAGCATGGCTTCAAGAAGATTATACTAAACAAAAAAGATTACTCACTCATATTAAAAGTAACATCACAAAATTCACCCAAATAATTCATGCTTAATATTATAAAGACTTTCAACTAATTAAACAAAATAAAAAAATAACCAATCAAGCGAAAAAAAATTGACAATATAGCAACGTGGAGAGGCTGGGAGTTTACGATTATGATGATGATAATGCGATGGTGGGTAGATGAATGAGCAAGAGGGCTGCGTGATGGTGTGTTAGGCAGAGGATTGATGGAGATGATGGAAGGGGTGTTAGGCGCGGCTGGGTTAGGTGTTTTGGTGAGGAAGAAGAAGTGGGGTGAGAAAGGGAGATGTTGATGCGTGGGAAAGAAGGAAGTGGCGTGGCTGATGGGTAGTGAGGGAGAGGGAAGAAGGCTGAGCCGTGGGTTGATATATATGAAGTGAGGGAGGTTAGGTTTAGTATATTAGGGTTTCCTTCCTCTCTTCCTTAGACTTCTTTTCCCTCAAGACTTCTAGCCTTATTCCAACTCTTGAAACCCTAGTCCAATTAAATAATCATGGAAATAATCTTTTCCATAAATTACTATTGGACTGTCTTTTCAGCAAATTGTGTAAAATCGGAGCTTCGACGTCTTGCCTTCTCCTCTTTGTTTTATTAATGGCTAACCGGGAAAATATATAAAATAAAGTACATTAGACGCAAAAATGTGTAAAATATAATCAAAATAATTAATAAAACATTGCATGATTAATGGTTTAAGAAATTCCCCCACACTTAGACTTTGGACGTTATAAAACCCTGAAAATTCGAGTTGGAATTCTTGCCCAGTTGGACCGACCTAGACCAAGTCAACCCAAGTCAGTACCAATTAACTCTCGTGAAATTCTTTAAGTAAAGTCCTTGATATATTTTGGGAAGTATTAAAGTTTTCAAAATTTTCCTTTCCGATTTTTGTAAAATTCCTAACGTCATTGTCATTATTTTATTATTATATTATGAATATTATTTCACTCTACTATTGATATTATCGTTTCATTATTATTTTATATATTTTGACGTATGCAAATTCTACTATTTTATTAATATTATTAATATTATTATCATCTTGTTATCATTTTATCATCTTATCATTATCCTACTATGTTATTATCCGCAAAAAAAAAAAAAATTCCCTAATTGTAGCATCTTATCTTTATCCTACTGTTTTATTATCCAAAAAAAAAAAAAACCCCTAATTTAACCACCCACTTCCCCACCTTTTTTTTTAACCACCCACTCCCCCCTTTTTTTTAACCACCCACTTTTTCCTCCCCCCCTCACGTCACTTTCTCCCTCTCCCTCACGTCACTCTCTCTCTCCCTCCCTCTCCCTTTCTCTCTCTACTCGCCCCGCTGCCGGCCACCCTGCCAGCCGCCCACTGTGCCGCCACAAGCCACCCACAATCCCCTCCTACTCTCTTCCTTGTGTTGGTAAGAAAAGGCTAAGTGATGCATGGATTCATGCACACCATGCATCCAAAACCCCCCACTTTTAACTCTCCTCTATTTTTGCAATTTTATGACCTTATGAATGAAGGTTTTTAATATAATTTTCATCATATTTTTTCTCAGCACTTTCGACGTTGAATTTGAACGAAGGTGGAATTTCCGTCGACCTAGATTCAGTTTTGATCAAAGGTACTCGTAACGATGTTATTATGTAGTTTCATTTTCTTTTTCTTTTAGCTTCAATAAAGAGGGGTTATTTTGGCATGGTTGGGTCTAGGAGAGAGTCTAGGGATGTTTAACGGGTGTGAGTAAATTTTCGGGTAACCCGAAACAAGCGAAAACCGTGCATAAAAAGGGTCGAACAATCTAGACAGAATTCACACTATTGTTGACACCAATTTGGAAATTTTGTGTAATTGTTCTAGTTGTCCAAAAATTCTGAAATGTTTACAGTAGTTAGATTAAGAAGCGAAGATTATGTGGGTTTTTGAATTGGATAAATTGGACTTAAATTGAGAGACTTATAACCAGAATACCGAGCCCTGTCAAATCTGAAAACTGCAGGCACAGGGTGCAGTTTTTGAATTTTTAGACCTGGTTACTCTGCGAATTTATGAAAGTTCCGAACATAAAAGTTCTAGTAAACAAAATTATCTTTTTGGATTGGGTAAGAGCATAATTTTTGGAAGTCGGAAGAAAAATTTATGCGGATGAGAAGTTAGAAGTAAAAATTTGGGTGAAGTCCGGGGAAGCAGAATCTGGTTTGTTTTGCCATCAAGTTAGAAAAATTCTCTAGGCTAGTACTGGTGACCAAAAATTGTGAAATTTACTGGGTAGGAGCATTTGGATGTGTCAAATAATACCGTTTTGGAATTGGGTCATTTAGAATAGCGTAGCACAAGTTTTGATAATTTTTGCCGGGACTGTCCTGGGGAAGACAGTCTTTGGCATTACCGGAAGAAAACAAAAATTGGACTGGGTTCGGGGTAGAACCAAGCCAAGCCCTAAACATGAAAAAGATAGAGGATATTGTAAGGTTTCCCGAATGACCTAGAACACTAAAATTGGAGATCGGGAACTAGAGTTATAATTTTTTTAAGTTGGACCCATAACTGGCCAGCCGAACCTTTATCCTAGATAGGGTTGGATGAATAAAGATCTAGAAAACCTCCTTTTAAATTTGGGGAGGCCCGGGGCTGCCCTACACTGAATGTAAACTGACTATGGGCTACTTGTGGGCTCAGGTGCGGAACAGTGAACCCTCATTAGAGTAACCGAGCCCGTAATTTGTACGGTACTCAGGTAACAGTCATGCCCTAACCTTTCCCCTGTGTTACTGAAATTATGGAAGTTTTGGGAGTTCTTGTATTGATTCCTTGGCATTCCTTTCTAAAAAGAATGTTCGCTGATGTGAAATTTATAAAGGATTCCTTGGTGGGGACTGAATGCTGTGTTTGTTCTGGAAGTTGGAAATCTCCATATTGTAAAAATTGAAACTTACTGTTGTAAAAGTTGAAACTTACTGTGATTGTATTTGAAGCTCTGTTTCTGCATTCTGATTTCTGTTGGGAAAGGCATTTAAATCTGAATGAAACTGAATGTGTCAAGTTGGTATCCATTAACTGAAAGGAACTAAATAGGGTGAGTTAAATCGATTGGAACTGATTGAAGGCCATAGCCTTCCCCGGGTAATAGGTGTATGCATGTGAGCGGCCACGTACTCAGCCGAGACGTGGGCCAGGTTATCGGTAACCACCCATGATGGTGGTAGGCCAGGAAAGTTAAGCGGTAACCGCCTGAGGAGCGGTAGGCCAGGAAAGAGTTGAACGGCTACGCTATGTTAGAGCGCAGGCCATGAGACCCACTGGGGTCGCTCACCCAAGACTTATCTAAAACTGAACATTTTAAATGGAACTATGGAAGTGTGATTCTGAACTTGATTTGTTTAAGGAAGATGGTGATAATGGATTGTGTACCTTGAAAAGTGATGTTGTTTTTCCCCCTTTCCCTAAAATGTTTCAAAATGAATTTGTACGTGCCTTTGACTGTTGGGGGTGAATGTTACTGAGTTTATCTCACTATTATAACATGTTTTGTTTTCAGGTGATTTAGCTGTTCCTGGGACTGGGGACAGGAGAGTAGAGCGAGGCTCGAATGTTGATTGTGTCTAAAAAGGATTTTAGATGTTGTAATAGAATCTAGTTGGTTTAATTATGGTGTTCAAGTTCTGTGTTAAAATTCCTGGACCCATGTATGGTGGGCTTCGTTTCGTAAAGACTTTGTTTTCAAATGTCAGTTATGATATCCAGCCTGGTATTTCTAAGAAGGGAATACGGCGGTAACGCCCCGTTAGGAGTTCCTGCTGCCATTCAGGTTAAATCAGTAGTAAATAAAGAATTAGAAATCTGGGGTGTTACAAAGTGGTATCAAAGCCCAGGTTAACTGACCTGAAGGCTCGCCTAAAGGATAAAAGAGGATAATATTAGTTAGTAACCCAAAAACAGGTAGACATAAGGACTGTTCGGAGTGTGAGTGTAGGTTGGGAAGAGACTATACATATATGTATATATCTCTGATTTTGGTCTACTAATGTCTAGGATGAATGCGGCCCGTCATTGTGGGTGTATGGGACGACCTTGTCGCCACCGGAGGTTGGGGAAGATTCCCGGGGCCAGTTTTGAGAGTCACTTGGAGCGAGTGAAGATTTTTCTTTTTGCAAGGCTAGCTGAGGTTCTTGATGATTGTTTGAGGTTCGACCACAACCAAGCCCTGTTCTTCCTTTTAACTCTTCGGGGAGACCCCTTGTGGCGTTATAGAGTCAATGAGCTTCACCCTGAGGAGAGAGCATTTATGGTCGCTGGGGATTGTTGTTTATGCAAGTGGCAGCCTATGCACTTCAAGCTGAATGAGCTAGTGGACTACCTCATTGATATAGGTCCTTATGACGAACCCCCCACCCCTGACTCTAGCGATGCTAACCCGCCACCACCTGTAGAGGAGGATACTGATGAGGGGGAAGACCCAGAGGAAGACCCTATAGAAGAGGAAGACCCCGAGGAAGATCCTGAGGAAGACCCTGAAGATGACCCTGAGGGAGATTCTGAGGCCAGCGAGGGGCAACTTATGGGCAGTGAGGGCCTAGGGGGAGATCAGAGAGATGAAGAAGGGAATCACCCTATGTAGGATGAGCACTCTAGCCACTTGGAAGACTTAGGAGCAAATGAGGCTGGGTTGACCCGCTGGGAGCGGGGTAGATGTGGTCGGATGTGTAGAGGCACTTGTCCACTGGATGCCCCCAGTTAGTAAAGGCTAGAAGCATTAGGAAGTTGTTTTATTTCTTTTTAGGACAGCATTAATCATAATTTTCTTTAAATTATTATTAGCCATTGTGGCTATTTGAGTTAAAAAGTTGTGCTGAAACTGAGAAATTATGCAATAAAAGTGTTCTTGGATTATTTGAAAATATTTGTGCACCTTGTTCTGAGATATGTGAAATGTGCACCTTGTTCTGAGATATGTGAAACATGTGGATGATATACCTGTGTGCCTGTATGATATAAACCTTTTGAGTTTGTGATGTAATGGATGCACCACTTGAATATGGTAGTTCGTATTGTGAACGAAGTTTTAATAAAGTTGTGGTAATATGCGCTGACATGCTTTATATTCCTGGAACCTAGTGAGTTATAAGATGTGAACTATTAGGGAAGGAACTGAACCCGAATTGTTTTTCTCGACCAGGATGGTGGGAAACAACACCAACAACCATAATGAAGAGTCTCAGACGGGGCCCCACCCGGTGACGAGGGTCCCTATGACCCAGGACATACCTATGGCAGCCCTTAGGGAGCGATTGGAGGCCCTACGCCCCCGGAACGGGAATGGGTCTCCTAGCCAGATCGATGAAACAAATCCACTTACAGGAGTCGAACTCACCAACTTGTTACTGCTAGAGATGCTGTAGAAGCAAGGGGAGCAACTACAGCTCCAGAATGAACAAATCCATAGGTTAATGGAGGGTAGGGAGAAAAGGGCAGAAGAGGATAACTCACATATGTTAAAGAGATTTGCAAGTCATCACCCACCCATTTACGATGGTACCCCTGACCCCAAAACTTTTGAAGACTGGATTAGGGGGATGGAGAAGTTGTTTGATGCACTCCAGTGCTCTGGGGAGTGGAAGGTAGGATTTGCGGTATTCTACCTAAAGGATAAAGCCGACCTCTGGTGGGCTACAGTGCGGGAAAGACAACACGAGCCTGGGTTTGGGTGGGTTAAGTTTAAGGAGATGATCAAAGACCATTTCTACCCCACCTCCCTCTAGAAGGCTAAGGAGAATGAATTCATGTAATTACAGCAGGGGAGCATGAGCATTCTCGAGTATGCCTCCAAATTGATGGAGTTGTCACGTTTCGTCCCAACCTTCATAGCTGATGAGAGGTTGAAGATGAATAGGTTTGAGGTCGGGCTCAACCCAACTATCAAAGAACGTATGTCAGTGCGACAGTATGCCTCCTACGTTGAGCTGACGACACTGCGATCAACGTAGAAAGAGCAATGAAGGAGCGTAGTCAATACTTCAATGAGCAGAGAGGTACCAAGAGGAAGGGAGATAATCGGGGAACCTTCCAGACGCAGGAGCAGAACCGTAGACCCGCTGGGGGACAGCACTCTGGTAGTTTCAATCGAGGGGGTCAGTATCCCAACACACGACCCAGGGTAACCTGCAACGCTTGCGGGAAGCCAGGACATTTTGCCAGGGAGTGTCGAACAGTGAAGAGATGCTTCCGCTGTGGAAGCCATCAACACCAAGTGCGAGATTGCCCGCTTCCTCCACCGCCTCCCGGGCAAGGACAAGGACAGAGTCAGGGACAGAGGCAGGGTCAAGGGTATGGGCAGCGGCCCCAAACCTCATACCAAAGTAGGGGAGGGCAGACGGCCTACTCCAACCAGCAGAGTCGGGCACCCCAATCAGCTCAGTCCCAACCCTCCAACCAACCGCCCCGGAACAACGGAGGCCTGGTGTACGTGATGCGAAAAGTGGAAGCAGAGGATGCTCCTAATGTTGTGACGGGTACCTTCTCTCTCCTTACTTAACTAGTAGATGTGTTGTTTGATTCGGGTGCCACACACTCGTTTATTTCTGTTAGGCTGGTTGAAACGTTAGGGCTCACCCCCACTCGTAGATCTGCAGTGCTATCCGTGACTCTCCCGGATGGGAAGACGGTGCCGTGTGAGGAACTATACGAGGGTTGCCCCCTTAGAATGTATGAATATGAATTCCTGGCGGATCTATATAAGTTTGAGTTAACTGATTTTGAGATTATTTTGGGGATGGATTGGTTGGCTAAGTACCAGGTTCAGATAGACTGCTCGAAACAAAAAGTTTCCCTGAAAGGGCCCAACGGGAAGAAGATAGTGCATAGGGGTCAGAGTCCTAGAACGGGAGTGAAATTAGTATCAGCAATGGAAGCTAGTAAGTTGTTGGGTAAAGGATGTGAGGGATTTTTGTGTCATGCGGTAAATACTGAGGATGCCCAACCCTCCTTGGAGGACATCCCTGTAGTGAGGGAATTCTCGGATGTGTTTTCCGATGAAATCCCTGGCATGCCACCTCTTAGGGAGGTGGAGTTCTGTATCGACCTCACCCCTGGAGCCACCCCTGTTTCTAAGACACCCTACCGGATGGCACCAGCTGAATTTAAGGAATTGAAGACCCAGTTGGAGGAACTCCTAGAGAAAGGCTATATCCGACCTAGCACATCTCAATGAGGAGCACCGGTCTTATTTGTGAAGAAGAAGGATGGGACGCTGAGGTTGTGTATTGACTATCGGGAATTGAATAAGGTAACGGTGAAGAACCGTTATCCCCTACCCAGAATAGATGATTTATTCGACCAATTGCGAGGCGCAGGAACCTTTTCCAAGATAGACCTCCGTTCGGGGTACCATCAACTCCGAATCAAGGATGAGGACATACCTAAAACCGCTTTTCGTACCCGATACGGCCACTATGAATTCGTAGTGATGCCCTTTGGTCTCACTAATGCCCCAGCAGCATTAATGGACCTGATGAACAGGGTCTTTAAGCCCTATTTGGATAGGTTCGTGGTGGTTTTTATTGACGATATCTTGATTTACTCGAGAACCCCAGATGAACACACTCACCACTTACGGCTAGCCCTGGATGTGTTAAGGAGGAATGAGTTATATGCTAAGTTCTCAAAATGTGAATTTTGGTTGAAGAAGGTAGCTTTTCTAGGACATGTAGTGTCTAGTGAGGGAGTATCGGTGGACCCACAAAAGATTGAGGCAGTGGCCAATTGGCCTAGACCTAAAAACCCGACAGAAGTAAGGAGTTTCTTGGGTTTGCGGGATATTACCGCCGGTTTGTCCAAAACTTTTCGAAAATTGCGACCCCGCTTACCAACCTGACTAGAAAGGTCACCAAGTATGCGTGGACGGAAAGTTGTGAAGGAGCCTTCCAGGAGCTTAAGAAGAGACTTACGAGTGCACCAGTATTGGCTCTACCTACTGCGGAGCAGGACTTCGTGGTGTATAGTGATGCTTCCAGGAATGGGTTGGGGTGTGTGTTAATGCAAGATGGATGAGTGATAGCGTATGCTTCACGACAGCTGAAGACACATGAGCGGAACAACCCGACTCACAACCTGGAGTTAGCCGCGGTCGTGTTTGCTCTCAAAATCTGGAGACATTACCTATACGGGGTTCGTTGTGAAGTATTCACTGACCACCAGAGTCTGAAATATCTCTTCTCGCAAAAGGATCTGAATCTGAGACAGACAAGGTGGCTGGAGTTCCTAAAGGACTATGACGTCCATTTTCAATATCACCTTAGAAAGGTCAATGTAGTAGCAGACGCGTTGAGTCGCAGGCCATACCCAATGCTGAGTTGTATAATAGCGCTTCCAGAAGAGTTATGTCGAGAATTTAGAAAGTTGGAACTTAATGTGATTACGCCGGAGGCTAGACCTACGCTTTGCACCCTGGAGGCCCAACCAACTCTCATAGAGAAGATCCGACTAGCCCAAACCACGGACCCTCAATTGGAGCGGATAAGAGAAGAGATATTGGTGGGAAAAGCACCTGGATTCGTAATCCACGAGGATGGGACTATACGATTCCATAACCGTGTGTGTGTCCCACCTGTAGAGGCACTCAAGAAGAAGATCCTAGATGAAGGACACAATACTCCGCAGTCGGTACACCCTGGGGGAAATAAGCTGTATAGGGATCTAAAACAAACATTCTGATGGAGTGACATGAAACAAGAAGTGGCTGATTATGTGGCAAAGTGTCTGACCTGCCAGCGAGTGAAAATAGAGCACCAAAGACCGGCGGGACTCTTACAGCCATTGGATGTCCCTGAGTGGAAATGGGACTCTGTATCTATGGATTTTGTCATGGGGTTACCATTGACCCAAAGGAAGCACAATGTGATTTGGGTTATAGTGGACCGGCTCACGAAGTCGGCACACTTCATAGCCATGAGGAACACGTGGACCCTAGATCAGTTAGCTCGAGCCTACCTCGAGGAGATAGTATGGCTACACGGAGTACCCAGCTCCATAGTGTCAGATCGAGATACCCGATTCCAATCGGAATTTTGGCAGAAGCTGCAGGAAGCGTTTGGAACGTTGTTACGTTTTAGTACTGCCTTTCACCCTGCAACTGACGGGCAGACCGAGCGTACTATCCAAACCTTAGAAGATATGCTACGGGCTTACGCCCTGGACTCTAAGAGCGCGTGGGACGAACAACTGGCGCTAATTGAGTTTTCTTACAACAATAGCTACCACGCGAGTATTGGCATGGCCCTATACGAGGCACTATATGGGAGAAAATGTAGGAATCCACTTTGTTGGCAAGAGATTGATGAGGCCTTGACCATCGGGCCAGAGTTAATCCAGGCCACCGCCGACAAGGTAAGAGTAATTCAGGAACGAATGAAAGCCACCCAGAGCCGCCAGAAGAGTTATGCAGATCGGAGGCGTAGACCCCTTGAGTTCGAGGTAGGAGACCAGGTATTTCTTCGTGTTTCCCCAACCAGGGGAGTCGCGAGGTTCGGAAAGGCAGGAAAGCTTAACCCAAGGTACATCGGGCCGTATACGGTCATACAGCGAATCGGAGAGGTGGCTTACCGACTAGAGCTGCCGGCTGAGCTTCAGAGAATACATAATGTGTTCCATGTGTCACAATTACGGAAGTACATTCTAGATCCCTCACACGTCATCGAACCCGATCCTATACAACTCCAAGAAAACTTGTCATATAAAGAGCAACCCATACAGATCCTAGATCGGCGGGAAAAGCATCTCCGAAAGAAGACGGTGCCCTTAGTAAAGGTCCTTTGGGCCAACCATGAATCGTCGGAAGCCACCTGGGAGCTAGAACAGGAAATGCGAGGCAAATATCCCCATCTTTTTCCATAGTCAGGTATGTATTAGTTTCGTGGACGAAACCTCCTCAGTGGGGCAGCATGTAAGACCTCAGGAATTAAGGATGTATTGGTAATGTGTCGCGGCATAATGAAGTTTCGAGGACGAAACTTTTCTTAAGTGGGGTAGTATGTAAAACCCTGAAAATTCGAGTTGGAATTCTTGCCCAGTTGGACCGACCTAGACCAAGTCAACCCAAGTCAGTGCCAATTAACTCTCGTGAAATTCTTTAAGTAAAGTCCTTGATATATTTTGGGAAGTATTAAAGTTTCCAAAATTTTCCTTTCCGATTTTTGTAATATTCCTAACGTCATTGTCATTATTTTATTATTATATTATGAATATTATTTCACTCTACTATTGATATTATCATTTCATTATTATTTTATTTGTTTCGACGTATGCAAATTCTACTATTTTATTAATATTATTAATATTATTATCATCTTGTTATCATTTTATCATCTTATCATTATCCTACTATGTTATTATCCGCAAAAAAAAAAAAAAATTCCCTAATTGTAGCATCTTATCTTTATCCTACTGTTTTATTATCCAAAAAAAAAAACCCCTAATTTAATCACCCACTTCCCCACCTTTTTTTTTAACCACCCACTCCCCCACCTTTTTTTTAACCACCCACTCTCCCACCCTTTTCCTCCCCCCCTCACGTCACTTTCTCCCTCTCCCTCACGTCACTCTCTCTCTCCCTCCCTCTCCCTTTCTCTCTCTACTCGCCCCGCTGCCGGCCACCCTGCCAGCCGCCCACTGCGCCGCCACAAGCCACCCACAATCCCCTCCTACTCTCTTCCTTGTGTTGGTAAGAAAAGGCTAAGTGATGCATGGATTCATGCACACCATGCATCCAAAACCCCCCACTTTTAACTCTCCTCTATTTTTGCAATTTTATGACCTTATGAATGAAGGTTTTTAATATAATTTTCATCATATTTTTTCTCAGCGCTTTCGACGTTGAATTTGAATGAAGGTGGAATTTCTGTCGACCTAGATTCAGTTTTGATCAAAGGTACTCGTAACGATGTTATTATGTAGTTTCATTTTCTTTTTCTTTTAGCCTCAATAAAGAGGGGTTATTTTGGCATGGTTGGGTCTAGTTGAGAGTCTAGGGATGTTTAACGGGTGTGAATAAATTTTTGGGTAACCCGAAACAAGCGAAAACCGTGCATAAAAAGGGTCGAACAATCTAGACAGAATTCACACTATTGTTGATGCCACTTTGGAAAGTTGGTGTAATTGTTCTAGTTGTCCAAAAATTCTAAAATGTTTACAGTAGTTAGATTAAGAAGTGAAGATTATGTGGGTTTTTGAATTGGATGAATTGGACTTAAATTGAGAGAGTTATAACCAGAAAACCGAGCCCTATCAAATCTGAAAACTGCAGGCATAGGGTGCGGTTTTTGAATTTTTAGACCTGGTTACGCTGCGAATTTGTGAAAGTTCTGAACATAAAAGTTGTAGTAAACAAAATTATCTTTCTGGATTGGATAAGAGCATAATTTTCCGAGTCGGAAGAAAAAGTTATGAGGATGAGAAGTTAGAACTAAAAATTTGGGTGAAGTCTGGGGAAGCAGAATCTGGTTTGTTTTGCCATCAAGTTAGAAAAATTCTCTAGGCTAGTACTGGTGACCAAAAATTGTGAAATTTACTGGGTAGGAGCATTTGGATGTGTCAAATAATGCCGTTTTGGAATTGGGTCGTTTAGAGTAGATAGCCCGAGTTTTGATAATTTTTGCCGGGACTGTCCTGGGGAAGACAGTCTTTGGCATTGCCGGAAGAAAACAAAAATTGGACTGGGTTCGGGGCAGAACCAAGCCAAGCCCTAAACATGAAAAAGATAGAGGATATTATAAGGTTTCTAGAATGACCTAGAACACTGAAATTGGAGATCGGTAACTAGCGTTATAATTTTTTTAAGTTGGACCCATAACTGGCCAGCCGAACTTTTATCCTAGATAGGGTTGGATGAATAAAGATCTAGAAAACCTCCTTTTAAATTTGGGGAGGCCCGGGGCTGCCCTACACTGAATGTAAACTGACTATGGGCTACTTGTGGGCTCAGGTGCGGAACAGTGAACCCTCATTAGAGTAACCGAGCCCGTAATTTGTACGGTACTCAGGTAACAGTCATGCCCTAACCTTTCCCCTGTGTTACTGAAATTATGGAAGTTTTGGAAGTTCTTGTATTAATTCCTTGGCATTCCTTTCTAAAAAGAATGTTCGCTGATGTGAAATTTATAAAGGATTCCTTGGTGGGGACTGAATGCTGTGTTTGTTCTGGAAGTTGGAAATCTCTATATTGTAAAAATTGAAACTTACTGTTGTAAAAGTTGAAACTTACTATGATTGTATTTGAAGCTCTGTTTCTGCATTCTGATTTCTGTTGGGAAAGGTATTTAAATCTGAATGAAACTGAATGTGTCAAGTTGGTATCCATTAACTGAAAGGAACTAAATAGGGTGAGTTAAATCGATTGGAACTGATTGAAGGCCATAGCCTTCCCCGGGTAATAGGTGCATGCATGTGAGCGGCCACGTACTCAGCCGAGACGTGGGCCAGGTTATCGGTAACCACCCATGATGGTGGTAGGCCAGGAAAGTTAAGCGGTAACCGCCTGAGGAGCGGTAGGCCAGGAAAGAGTTGAACGGCTACGCTATGTTAGAGCGCAGGCCATGAGACCCACTGGGGTCGCTCACCCAAGACTTATCTGAAACTGAACATTTTAAATGGAACTATGAAAGTGTGATTCTGAACTTGATTTGTTTAAGGAAGATGGTGATAATGGGTTGTGTACCTTGAAAAGTGATGTTGCTTTCCCCCCTTTCCCTAAAATGTTTCAAAATGAATTTGTACGTGCCTTTGACTGTTGGGGGTGAATGTTACTGAGTTTATCTCACTATTATAACATGTTTTGTTTTCAGGTGATTTAGCTGTTCCTGGGACTGGGGACAGGAGAGTAGAGTGAGGCTCGAATGCTGGTTGTGTCTAAAAAGGATTTTAGATGTTGTAATAGAATCTAGTTGGTTTAATTATAGTGTTCAAGTTCTGTGTTAAAATTCCTGGACCCATGTATGGTGGGCTTCGTTTCGTAAAGACTTTGTTTTCAAATGTCAGTTATGATATCCAGCCTGGTATTTCCAAGAAGGGAATACGGCGGTAACACCCCGTTAAGAGTTCCTGCTACCATTCAGGTTAAATCAGTAGTAAATAAAGAATTAGAAATCTGGGGGTGTTACAGACGTTCTCGTGCAAAGAAATCTTAGACTTGACCTAAAGTTAACATCCTTTCTTTTCTTATAAAATCATGCATACTCATGATATTCATACTAGGTCTGGGCTTCCTTAAGAAAAACAATGTTATTGAATTAATTAGTTTTTCCTTCAATAAGTGAATACCTGCTAAACATCCAACTATCCTTAGAGAGTTTATTCATCAACCTCACAAAATTTTCATAATGAGGTAACAAGATCAATAATTATCCATCCCTTTTAGATATGCATACACCGATCACGAGGTCTAAATATTTATGATAGAAAAATTTAAGGCGCAGTATGGCTATGGAGACAATTGAACTAGGTAGAATAACTCATTGAATTGATTATAAACTTGCTTTGTATTTGTTTTTCTTTCATTTTTTTTTTTAAAAAACTCCACTTGCGCACATATTTGAGGCCCATATAGAGTCTTAGAAATTAAACACTCCCTGTCTTACACTCACCCGAATAGAGGTACTAGAGCAAACATTTTATTTTCATCGTTACTTTTATTTATTTTAATAGCTCATTAGTATGGGAAGCAAGCTTTCCAGTGGCAGTATTGACTCAAAGGGTAGCACCCAGTAGCGCATGCCTCAAAGGGGTACTTGTCATTCCCAACTTTGACTCTCCTTTTTTTTTTTTTTTCCTTTGTATGAAAAATAGACAAGTAAAATCATAATTTTAATGAATTATTCAACTAATTCATTAGTCTAGGAGATGGGCCAGGTCATTTACCTCTGAATCAGATATATTACATGACTAAATAAAATGGATAATCAAGAGAATTACTCATTAAAAAGATGCATGAGGATCAACTTAAACTTCTTTAAAGGATAACTATCATGCTTAGAAGTCTTCACTTATAAAAGAATAAACTACAAAATAGCTAATTAAAAAAAAAAATTTCTAAACAAGCAAGCCTAGCATACACTCATATCATGCATTATTTATAAGGGAAAAATTTTTTTTTTTCTGATTTTCTACTTTTTCTTTGAAAAACAAAACTGCGAAAATTAAATTTAGGATGCACCCCCACACTTAATTCATGCATAGTCCCTAATGCATGCAAAAAGATAGAAATAATGAAAACAAAAGCAAAAGTAAATAGGAACTTCCCTGAAAACGTTGGGTGGCCTCCCAACCAGCGCCTTTGTTTACAGTCGTTGGCTCAACTTCATGAAGCTCATGGATCCTCAAGTCAGATCTCTTCTATTGAACATACCTGGTCTCCTTCATCGAAATGTTTTAGCATATGACCATTCACTTTGAAAATCTTGTCAGTAGCAAAGGATTTAATCCCTACAGCACCATGAGGATAAGCCTTTACTACCATAAAAGGTCCTAACTACCTAGAGTTTAACTTACCAGGAAAAAGTCTCAGTTTAGAATTGAATAATAGCACTTTCTCACCTACCTGAAATTCTTTCAGAATAAGTTTTGCGTCGCGAAATGCTCTGGCCTTACCCTTGTAGATGACTGGATTGTCGTAGGCTTCTAAGCGTATCTCTTCTAGTTCCTGCAATTGCAATTTATGCTCTTTCCCTGCTAACTGATAATCAAGATTGCATTGCTTCACAGCCCAATATGATTTATGTTCTATCTCAACAGGGAGATGACATGGCTTCCCAAAGACTAATCTATAAGGTGACATACCAATAAGAGTCTTATATGCAGTCCTATAAGCCCGAAGAGCCTCATCTAACCAAAGACTCCAATCTTTCTTGTCTGGCCTAACCACCTTTTCAAGGATGCCCTTAATCTCTTTATTAGAAATTTCAACTTGGCCATTAGTCTGGGGGTGATAACTAGTAGATACCTTATGAGTTATATGATATTTAGCTAATAAGGCAGTTCTGTTACAAAAATGAGTTCCCCTATCACTGATGATCGCTCTTGGCACTCCATATCTATGCAAAATTAGAGATTTAACATGTTTCACCACAGTCTTAGCATTATCAGTCCTAGTGGCCACAGCTTTTACCCATTTTGATACATAATCAACAATCACAAGAATATAGGTATATCCAAAAGAAGGGGGAAAAGGTCCCATGAAATCAATACCCCATACATCAAAAATTTCACAAACATAGACATTATATAAGGGCAGTTGATTCCTTCTTGACAAATTTCCAGTCTTTTGGCACACTTCACATCTTTTAAAGAATTCATAAGTATCACCAGAAATAGTGGGCTAATAAAAACCACACTGAAGCACTTTATGCGATGTTCTTTTAGGTCCAAAGTGTCCCCCACTTTCTGTAGAATGACAGAAGGTTATAATAGAATGAATTTCACTATCATCTACGCATCGCCTTATAATCTGGTCACCACAAAAATTCCATAGATATGGCTCATCCCAAATATAATATTTGGATTGAGCTCTTATTTTCTCTCCTTCAGCTCTAGTCAACTCAATGGGAAAAGTTTTGGTGACTATATGATTTACAATATTAGCATACCAAGGCAATCTACTAGTCATAACATACAGAGTCTCATCAGGAAAACAATCAGCAAAAGGGCTACCACTCTCCCCTGTTTCTAATCTACTCAGATGGTCAGCAACTAAATTCTTAGCTCCAAGTTTATCTTTAATTTCCAGTTGAAATTCTTGTAGTAATAACATCCATCTAATCAAACTGGGTTTGGAATCTTTCTTTTCTAACAAGTGTTTAAGAGCAGAATGATCAGAGTAAACAGTAACTTTAACACCCAACAAATAAGGACGAAACTTTTCAAGAGCAAAAACAACAGCATACATCTGCTTTTCTGTAGTGGTGTAGTTACACTGTGCAGGATCAAGAGTTCTAGAAGCATAGTAAATTACATGAGGTACCTTCCCAACTCTTTGACCTAGAACTACCCCCACCGCCTTATCACTAGCATCACACATTAACTCAAAAGGTAAGGCCCAATTTGGGGGTTGCACAATAGGTGGAGAAGCCAATGTTAACTTCAACTAATCAAAAGCCCTCATACAATCATCATTAAAATTAAATGAGACATCTTTTGTAAGCAAGGCACATAAAGGAGAAGCAATCTTAGAAAAACTTTGATAAACCTTCTATAGAACCCTACATGTCCTAAGAATGATCTCACATCTTTAACACACTTTGGATAGGGCAGAGACTGGATGATCTCAACTTTAGCTCTATCTACCTCTAATCCCCTCTATGACACTACATGGCCTAGTACTACCCCATACTCCACCATGAAATGGCACTTTTGAAAATTCAAGACCAAATTGGTTTCAACGCAACATCTAAGCATAAGAGTAAGATGATGCAAGCACTCATCAAATGAATCACCATGTATAGTAAAATCATTCATAAAAACCTCCATAATCTTGGTGATAAAATTAGAAAAGATACTCATCATACATCTTTGAAAGGTAGCAGGTGCATCACATAAACCAAAAGGCATATGTCTAAAAGCGTAAGTGCCAAAAGGACAAGTAAAGGTAGTCTTCTCCTGATCTACAGGAGCTATAGGGACCTGAATATAACCTGAATACCCATCCAGAAAACAATAATGTGACCTCCCAGCTAGTCTCTCTAACATTTTGTCCATGAAAGGCAATGGAAAATGGTCCTTTTTAGTGGCCTTGTTAAGCTTTTTATAATCAATACATATTCTCCAACCACTCTGGACTATAGTAGGTATCAACTCACCTTCACTGTTTTGTACTACTATTGTTCCCCCCTTTTTAGGAACCACATAGATAGGACTAACCCACTCAGAATCAGCAATGGGGTAGATCACCCCAGCATCTAACCACTTAAGAATCTCTTTTTGGACTACCTCTATCATAGGTGGATTAATTCTCCTCTGAGAGTCCCTTTTAGGCTTAGCATCTTTTTCTAAAGTAATAGTATGTGAGCATAAAGTAGGGCTAAGGCCTTTGAGGTCTGCTAAAGTCCACCCTATAGCTTCACTATGTTCTTTAAACACTTTAATAAGTTTTTCCTCCTGGTCCAAAGTGAGTGCACTAGAGATGATTACAGGCAAAGTTTCATTGTCCCCTAAATAAGCATATTTTAAATTTTCAGGTAACAGTTTCAATTCCAATTTAGGGGGTGAGATGCTCGAGGGAAATAACTTAGCATGCTTTTCAGGCAGTTCAAGTTTGTTAGGTCCATTATGCTCTTGTAAGTGAACCAAGAACTTTATCATATCATCTAAGTTATCATTAACTTGATATGGCACTTTCTGAGACTCAGTATGATCAAGACTCTTAGTAAGCACAGTAAATAACTCATCCTCATGGGACAAGTCATAGACATCTTTAGATAACTCATCAAAAACATCAAGTGCATATAGGTAGTTAACATTAGAAGGAAATCTCATGGCATCAAAAATATTGAACTTAATAACCTCACCATCAAATTCCATGGTTAGTGCCCCTTCATGCATGTCAATTTTAGTCCTAGCAGTTTTCAAAAAGGGCCTGCTAAGCAAGATGGGAATATCATGACATGCTTCACCCATGTTCATTACATAAAAGTCAGCAAGAAACACTAGTTCATTCGCTTGAACTAGAACATCCTCTAACACTCCATCAGGATAAGTGTTGCTCCTATCAGCTAATTGAATCACTATGCTAGTTTTCTTTAATTCGCTTAGGTTCAGTTAGTCATAAACAGATCTAGGCATAACATTAATAGAAGCACCTAAATCAAGCATAGCTTTATCAAAGCAAAGGTTTCTTATTTTGCAAGGAACAGAAAACACTCCAGGCTCTTGACACTTAGGGGGAAGTTTTCTTTGAAAAATAGCAGACACATTTTTCCCCACACTTATCTTCTCATTACCAATGAGCTTCCTCTTGGCAGTGCATAATTCTTTTAAGAACTTAGCATAACGAGGCACCTGTTTAATGGCATCAAGGAGAGGTATATTAATTTCTACCTTTCTAAAAGTCTCTAAAATCTCTTGGTTAGCCTCACTTACCTTAGACGCAGGGCTTCTAAATCTACTAAGGAAATGTGGAATTGGCTTGTAAGGTTCTCTTTTCTTTTCTCCTAATTCCTTAGTAGTTTGATTAGACTCTGTATCTAATTCTGGTTCAGCCCCTTTCACTTCTAACTCAGGTTTCACTTCTCTATTCTTCGTAAGTTCCTTTAACTCTTTCCCACTTCTAAGTGTTATTATGCTAACATTCTCCTTGGGCTTAGGGTAAGGTTGAGATAATAACCTATTTTGTATTTGGGCTTGCAAGTTGCTAACTATGGTATCAGTCGCTATTTGTCTCTCTTGAACTTGCTTAAGGGTGGTTTCCATACTCTGGAACCTATCATCCATTTTCTTAAGGACTTGTTCTAGGAGGAAATTGGTCCTATCTTGACTAGAAGGTTGACGAGAGGGTTCGTTAAAACCAGGTGGATTAGGCTTAGGGCCATATCTAAGGTTAGGGTGGTCTCTCCATCCTTCATTATAAGTATTCGAATAGGGATCATACCTCCTTTGATTTTGGTTAGAGTAAAGAGCATTAACATTACCCTCTTGTAGTGTAGGACATGCATCAGTAGAATGCCCCTCTAGACAACAAATACCATATATTACTGCTTTTAGAATACCCCAGTAACAATCTTATTTAACATAGCAGTAATGTGAGATAACTGATCGTCTAGAGATGAACTAGAACCTATCTCATTTATCCTTTTAACTTGTGAGTCCCTAGCACCAAACTGCTGAGTGTTTTGGGCCATTAAATTAAATAGATTTCTAGCATCCGTTGGGATTTTATTAACCAGAGCCCGCCCACTAGCAGCATCAACCATGTCACGGTCTATAGGAAGTAAGCCCTCATAAAAATATTGAATCAATAGTTGTTCAGTTATTTGATGTTGGGAACAACTAGCACATAACTTATTAAATCTTTCCCAATACTCACAAAAGGTTTCCCCATTCATTTGTTTGGTTCCACATATTTCACTCCTAATAGATCCAATACGGGATGCAGGAAAAAACTTTTCTAGAAACAATTTATGTAATGCAGTCCATGTAGAAAAAAATCCAGTAAGCATATAATATAACCAGTCCTTAGCATTACCAAGCAAAGAAAAGGGAAAGGCCCTTAGTCTAATATGGTCCTCAGGAATTCCTTCAGGCACCATAGCAGAGCAGGCAATAAGGAATTCACTAATGTATCTATAGGGGTCCTCTCCAGCTAATCTATAAAACTTAGGTAATAAATTAATAAATGCTGAGTTTAATTTCAAAGGCTTATCTAAAACAGCATAAGTAATGGACATTGGTTGGGTTTCTAAGTTAGGAGTAGCAAGTTCTCAGAGAGTAGACATGGTTACCTCTTTAACTCTAAAACTTACTGGGTCAGACTAACTCTCTTTGTTTTTAGCTTTCAATTGTTACTCCTTGTCCTCTCCAATGTCCTTACCACTCCTTAATTTCATGCACTGCAAGAAGTCCTACAAATAAAATAGAATACTAAAGTTAAAACAAAGCAATGAAAGGAGTAAAATT
This sequence comes from Carnegiea gigantea, assembly GCA_029747015.1. Lineage (NCBI taxonomy): Eukaryota > Viridiplantae > Streptophyta > Magnoliopsida > Caryophyllales > Cactaceae > Carnegiea > Carnegiea gigantea. Next base: position 239,814 of record JAKOGI010001006.1, read on the forward strand.
AAATAGAAGTAAACTAGCAATTTAATTTTCTTTCCCCGACAACGGCGCCAAAATTGTAAAGCTTGTCGGGAGCTACAAATTTAACCACTACTTCGGTTATTAAATACTTTTTATAACATAGAGAAGTAGGGATCGATCCACGAGGAAAGATTGTTTTAAAAGGCTAGCTTAATCCTAAATGATTTTACTAATCTAATTTATTAAGTCTAATCTTAATAATTCTAAAATAATTAAAATCTAATGAATAAAAATCTAGAAAAATACCCAATGATGCTCCTAAATATTCTAGATCATATTCTAGAAATAAAACAATAAAAAGATTCCCTAAATAATTTAGAAAAATAAAAACAGAATAGTACTGAAATTCTAATTAAAGATTAATAACAGCAAATAATAGTCAGAAAATAAATATTAAAATCATCAAGTAGTAACCTAAAATATTATTCTTCAGGTATGTATGCTTATAACTACTCAATTGCATCCAAATAATCTAGAAAAATCGAATCAGAAAATTACCACAGAATATTATTGCAGAATATTAAATCTGAATTTACAAATAAAATAATCTGCATAAATATAAATACGAAAATAATCAAGACAATTACCCTAATTCTAGGATACAATTTTCTGGACTTAACAATACCTAATAATCGTGAATTAACAATTAGAATCTAAATTTTTAGAATTAATAACCTGAAAACCTGCACATATCAATTTCACAAAATAATTCTGAAAAATTATCAAATAAGTTCCAAAAATTACGAAATTAAATAGGGGCATACTAGGACACTATATAAACTCAAGGAACTGATAAAAAGCGAAAAAAAACAAAAATAACTATTTTTAGTCTAATTTCTAACAAACTAGTAATTAAATACTAAAACTGAATATAAATCAGTCTAAAATTATAACCACTCTAAAATCAAAATGTAAACTATCTAAAATTACCTAGATACTCCTAAAAGACTATAGTTTTGGGGGGGGTCGATTGAAATTACGTTGAAGCTAATAAAAATAGGACGAAAATTAACAAACTAATCAAATTCACTCTAAGCAACAAATAATGATCAAAAATCATCAAATTTATGAAAGATACTTAGTATAATCTCAATCCACCAAGTAAATTAATATTTATCATTAATACACAAGTTGATTTCATTTATGAGTTAAACTATAGAAGACATCCACCAGCGGTTCTTTCCCGTTTTTCCTTAGATTCTAGTTTAATTAGGTCCAACCCTAATATAAACCCTACTAATTTGATAACCCTTACACCGGCACAAGAATTTAATCAAACTAGAGTATTACGAATTAGAAAAACATCATTTAACACTTTGTAATCAATTTACCAGCAAATCGATTTAACAAGATCTAAAGTGATTACCTAATTAAATGAGATGGGTTTGAGCCATCCATGATTAACTAGGGTGATACTAACGCTTAAAAGACGATGTTTTTACATATTATAGTCTTTTAAATTATCAATCGAAATTGTATTAAACTCACTAGCATGCATTCTAATTAATTTAACATGAATATCATAAATGATAAACACTAATCGCTATAGAATCATGAATATGAATCAACTAAGTAATAAAGCATAAAACTTGTTTCAAAATAGTAAATTTAGCATGGCTTCAAGAAGATTATACTAAACAAAAAAAGATTACTCACTCATATTAAAAGTAACATCACAAAATTCACCCAAATAATTCATGCTTAATATTATAAAGACTTTCAACTAATTAAAGAAAATAAAAAAATAACAAATCAAGCGAAAAAAATTGACAATATAGCAACGTGGAGAGGCTGGGAGTTTACGATTATGATGATGATAATGCGATGGTGGGTAGATGAATGAGCAAGAGGGCTGCGTGATGGTGTGTTAGGCAGAGGATTGATGGAGATGATGGAAGGGGTGTTAGGCGCTGCTGGGTTAGGTGTTTTGGTGAGGAAGAAGAAGTGGGGTGAGAAGGGGAGATGTTGATGCGTGGGAAAGAAGGAAGTGGCGTGGCTGATGGGTAGTGAGGGAGAGGGAAGAAGGCTGGGCCGTGGGTTGATATATAGGAAGTGAGGGAGGTTAGGTTTAGTATATTAGGGTTTCCTTCCTCTCTTCCTTAGACTTCTTTTCCCTCAAGACTTCTAGCCTTATTCCAACTCTTGAAACCCTAGTCTAATTAAATAATCATGGAAATAATATTTTCCATAAATTATTATTGGACCGTCTTTTCAGCAAGAAGGAAGTGGCGTGGCTGATGGGTAGTGAGGGAGAGGAAGAAGGCTGGGCCGTGGGTTGATATATAGGAAGTGAGGGAGGTTAGGTTTAGTATATTAGGGTTTCCTTCCTCTCTTCCTTAGACTTCTTTTCCCTCAAGACTTCTAGCCTTATTCCAACTCTTGAAACCCTAGTCTAATTAAATAATCATGGAAATAATATTTTCCATAAATTATTATCGGACCGTCTTTTCAGCAAATCGTGTAAAATCGGAGCTTCGACGTCTTGTCTTCTCCTCTTTGTTTTATTAATGCCTAACCGGGAAAATATATAAAATAAAGTACATTAGACGCAATAATGTGCAAAATATAATCAAAATAATTAATAACACGTTGCATGATTAATGGCTTAACACTAAGTGTTTGCTTAAGTATGGTCCCCAACGGAGTTCGGTACAAATATTTCAATTAAGCACTTGTACATTCACATAAGCATATACTTTTCACATAAGCACATAGTTTTCACATAAACAAGCACTAAATTAAGCGCACCGCACATAATTCCTTTAGGTCGCAAGTCACTTGCTCTGATACCACTTCTATAGTGCACCGCCCAAGAGAGAGCAGATGCGTTACTGCTGTGGATGTGCCACTACAAACACCCATAAGGCTGCCCAAACTTATTGCCCTTAATTAACCGGTTAATAGGCGGGCGCAATAGAACCTTACAACAAAACCAATGTAAGCTTTGGGAGGATAATTCTAAAATATGCATTTACATACATACCTAAATCATATCCATAATATTCTTACATATGTGTCAATGCAAAGACATATCCATACTTGTATTTATGAAACCTAATCCACACCATAGCATAAACGAGTTATGCATCCTCAGCTTAGCTCTCCACAAAGCGTATCTTACTCTAGCCCTGTGCATGCTCATGTGGCTTCTGTTAGCTTACAAAACCGAAAAAATGGTGGGATCATGAGCTCTCCGAGCCCAGTGAATAACCCTTACCTTCCCTATTGTTGCACTTTGCACATTATTAGGCTCACAAGTAATCACATAAAACATATATCATAATGAATCAAAGCGTAGCATCAAAACATAGCACATTTCATACAATGTGACATAAAAACATGCTCACGCTTCTAAACTAGGAAACAAACTCATACCTTTTTATATATACATAAGATGGGTAATTAGTTAACCTAGTTATACCTATCCCATACCAGACACGATTTAAGGACCATGGTTTTCACTTAAGTACTTAAACAAACTCTGCTGCTAGTCTATTCAACTAATTTACCATGATTGTCCCATACCAACCATGTCCTTTGGGCTCTTAATCCTTATTAGAATGCAAAGGAAAGAAAACCTTGCTACATCAAACCAATGGCCCGTTTATAACCATAGCTAACACATTCATAAAAGCAAAGTTCTCGCAAACTTCACAAAGTATTCGAAATCCAACCCAAAAAACAGTCGTATAACGTATCATATATTCTTAGGTTAATGGAGTTCTTTAACTTGGAGAAATCCACTCATGACCTGTAGAAGGAATTGTCAAAAAACAGAAGGGTCGCAAACACATCTTGGCGGACCGGGTGATGTCTACTCAAGGTACCAACCAGAGACCCAACACTCTAGAGTATGTAGATACCCTCAAAACATAAACTGTGGAGTCACATTCACATCCGGGAAAACTAGGGACCCACACAGCTCCCAAATAGCACAAACTGAGGAGCCAATTGGCAGACCGGACATTGTCCACTCAAGGTACCGACCAATGACCTGCAAAGTTCCAAACTCAAAGACAACTACTTCTATGGCCATAACTCTAGAACATGACTGTAATAGCCCTAAGTAAGACATGACTTCTTTCCCCAAGAAAATGCAATCTAGTTATATCGCACTCATATTACCATAACTTACTAACTTCAAAGAAATTTTTATTCTCATCATATACCCAAGACATAATCTAACTTCAAGTAGCTTTCACAAACTTCCTATAATTCATCACACAATTAAAATATTTATGAAGCTCAACAATGGCCTTTCCATATCTATTTACGGATTAAACATGCAAATAATCCATAATTACACTAAACACGACAATTTAGTTTAAAAAATTCATAACTCAAAGAATGCACATCCAATCTTCACAAAATTTTGCTGAAAATTGACAAATAATATATAGATTCTAACATAAAAGTTTCAAGATTTTTCTCCAGGTCAGTAACTCCCAGAAATTCAAAACATAGGCTGAATTTATCAAAAGTCCGAGAATTAAGCTCAAAAATTCATAACTCATAGCATATACAACCAAAAATCACAAAAATTTACAAGAAACCACCCAGTATCATGAGGAACCTAGAGCAATTATTTTGTAATTTTTGTCGAAGCAGATCTTCAAAACAATTTAAAACAGTAACTAAAAGTACACGCTAAAACGGGGCAGTTCCAATCGAAAATTCACAACGCCTAAAATACATATCCAAAACTCATGAAAATTTACAAAAAATTTTCACACATCATCTATATTCTACAGTAAAAATTTTAAAATTTGTCTCCGACCCAACAGCTCACAATCATCAAAACACTAACTGAATTTTAGTACGAATTTACAGGGCAGATTCAATCAAAAATTCGTAACTCATAAAATAAGCATCTAAAATTCATAAAACTTTACAAGAAATTGCTCAAAACATAGACAACATACAGTATAAATTTCAGAAGTTTTCAATGCTCCAATAATTCTCAGAAAGTGGCACAGTAGCATGGTCTTTGAAATATCTGAAAATTTAACTTAATTTCGATCATCTTGTTCATCCAATGCAAGCAATCGACCCAAAAATCAAAAGTATGATATGTATTTGGATGGATTCACAACATAACCATCAATTCACAAAATGCAATTAATCAAAAAAATTACAATTAAACATGAAACTTTGGGGTTAGTTTCTACCAATTAAAATTAGTTTTCTAATCTCCTAAATCCTAAAACATCAAATTCAAAGCTTCAATTCTAAATTGATTTTTCAAATTCAAACTAAATCAACAAATTAATCTTGCCCTAATCAATTTTAGAGTTAGAGAAGGATAAAAATTACTCACTTTCAATTGATTTCAAAGCCAAAAACCTTAATCTTCTCCTTCTTCTTCCTCTTCTCCTCCTATTTTTCTTCTTCTTCTTCTCTTCTCCTCTGCCTCTCTTTCCCTCAGTGTGTGTGAGTGTGTGTTTTGTGTGTGAATAAAATAAAGAAACCCGCCCCCCAAAATTCACGCAAAACCCCCCTTCCCTATTTTCCTTTTCTTTTTCCTTTTTCTTGGGCTCAAGCCAACCCTTTTTGACTCTTCTTTCCCTCTTTTTTTAGGGGCGCGGGGAAGTAAAGTCTTAATAACACAATAACTCAATTAATTATACCTTACATATGATAATATTAAATTAAAACATACATATATGTCTAAAATAAAACATATATAATTTATGCACATAAGTCACACATTCACATATTAGCCGAAGTTAGTAAGCAATAAAAAAAAATCAGGGCGCTACATCCTTTCCCCCTTAAATAAGTTTCGCCCTCAAAACTCACCTTTTCTTGTCACCTGATGTGAGTCAGCTTAACTTTTCTCAGGTGGCTTCATAACATAGAACATCCCTACAGAGCCCTTCCTCCTATCGTAATCTGTCTTCTTGTTCGATAACTGGGGTATGCCTTTTTCATCAGAGAATGGTCTCTTCATGCTTCCAGGAGCCCTTCTATTTGTTTGGGGGCACTGAGAAGCAATATGGCTAGGTCTTTCGTAGTTGAATCACTTGCCCATCGCTCGGTAGGATTCAACTCCACCGTGAATTTTCTTACAGAATTCACAGTATTTCTTATTTGAAACTGGTTCAAGCATTCGCTCTTCTTGAGCAATGTTCTTTTGTTTCTTAGAGGCTGAGCTTCCTCCACTTAATTTCTTTGTAGTAGTTGCATTCTTAGCTTTACTTTCATTCAAAACCTTTTCAACTCGCATTGCTCTTTGGTATATGTCTTGATACTTAGTGAAGACTTATGATGATAAACCTTTACGAATTTCAATATCTAAACCATCTTCGAATCGACCAACTTTTCTCTCCTCTGTACCCACCAGATGTCTGTCAAATCGACTAAGTTTTGTAAACTTAGCACCATATTCCATCACGGTCATCTTACCCTGCTCCAAGTTGGAGAACTCTAACTCCTTAGCACTCTGCACATCTCTAGGATAATACTGTTCATTCATCTTTCCTTTAAGCTTTTCTCAAGTTAGTGGGTTTGCTTTTTCCTCCTCATCAGTTAGCTTGATAGAATCCCATCAATGATCCACTTCTCTAGTGAATAAATGCATTGCCAAACCTACCTTATACTCCTCAGGGCACATCATTGTCTTAAATATCTTATCAAGTTCCCTCATCCACTCGTCTAACTCAGATGGACTTGCAGTTCCCCTAAACTTCGAAGGCTGTAACTTAAGGAAGTTGTTGAGTAAATTAATCCCTACCATAGGGTCAACTTTACTCCCTCCATGACTAGATCCACCTCCACCTCCTGTAGTAGCCATCTAAACGAGTCGACTATAGGTAAGTTAGTACACTGAGTGTTTGCTCAAGTGTGGTCCACAACTAAGTTCGGCACAAGTAATTCAATTAAGCACGTGTACATTCACATAAGCATATACTTTTTGCATAAGCACATAATTTTCACATAAACAAGCACTAAATCAAGCGCACACGCACATAATTCCTATAGGTCGCAGGTCACTTGCTCTGATACCACTTCTGTAATGCACCGCCCAAGAGAGAGCAGACTCGTCACCACCGTAGATGTCCCACTGCAAACACCCACAACGCTGCCCAAACTTATTGCCCTTGATTAACGTGTTGATAGGCGGGTGCAACGGAAGCTTATAACAAAACCTATGTAAGCTTTGGGAGGATAATTCTAAAACATGCATTTATAAACATACCTAAATCATATCCGTAATATTCTTACATATGTGTCAATGCAAAGGCATATCCATACTTGTATTTATGAAACCTAATCCACACCATAGCATAAACGAGTTATGCATCCTCAGCTTAGCTCTCCACAAAGTGTATCTCACTCTAGCCCTGTGTATGCTCATGTGGCTTCCGTTAGCTTACAAAACCTGAAAAATGGTGACATCATGAGCTCGCCGAGCCCAGTGAATAACCCTTACCTTCCTTGTTGTTACACTTTGCACATTATTAGGTTCGTAAGTAATCACATAAAACATATATCATAATGAATTGAAGCATAGCATCAAAACATAGCACATTTCGTACAATGTGACATAAAAACATGCTCATGCTTCTAAACTAGGAAACAAACTCATAGCTTTTTATATATACTATAAGACGGGTAATTAGTTAACCTAGTCATACCTGTCCCATACCAGGTACGATTTAAGGACCATGGTTTTCACTTAACTCCTTAAACAAACTCTGCTGCTAGTCTATTCACTAAATTAACCATGATTGTCCCATACCAACCATGTCCTTTGGGCTCTTAATCCTCGTTAGAGTGCAGAGCAAAGAAAAGCTTGCTACGTCAAACCAATGGCTTGTCTATAACCATAGCTAACACATTTATAAAAGCAAAGTTCTCACCAACTTCACAAAGTATTCCAAATCTAAGCTAAAAAACAGTCATATAACGTACCATATATTCTTAGGTTAATGGAGTTCTTTAACTTAGGGAAATTCACTCATGACCTACACAAAGAATTGTCACAAAACGGAAGGGTCGCAAACACATCCTGACGGACCGGGCGATGTCCACTCAAAGTACCAATCAGAGACCCAACGCTCTAGGGTATGTAGATGCCCTCAAAACACAAACTGTGGAGTCACATTCACATACTAGAAAATCAGGGACCCACACAGCTCCCAAATAATACAAACTGAGGAGCCAATTGGCAGACTGGACATTGCCTACTCAAGGTACCAACCAATGATCCACATAGTTCTAAATACAAAGACAACTACTTCTATGGCCATAGCTCTAGAATGTGACTGTAATAGCCCTAAGTAAGACATGACTTCTTTCCCCAAGAAAATGCAATTTAGTTATGTCGTACTCATATTACCATAACTTATTAACTTCAAAGAAACTTTTATTCTCATCATATACCCAAGACATAATCCAACTTCAAGTAGTTTTCACAAACTTCCTATAATTCATCACCCAATTAAAATATTTATGAAGCTCAACAATGGCCTTTCCATATCTATTTACGGATTAAACATACAAATAATCCTTAATTACACTAAGCACGACAATTTAGTTTAAAAAATTCATAACTCAAAGAATGCACATCCAATCTTCACAAAATTTTGCTGAAAATTGACAAATAATACATAGATTCTAACATAAAAATTTCAAGATTTTTCTCCAGGTCAGTAACTCCCAGAAATTCCAAAAATAGGCTGAATTTATCAAAAATCCGAGAATTAAGCTCAAAATTTCATAACTCACGGCATATACAACCAACAATCACAAAAATTTACAAGAAACCACCCAGTATCATGAGGAACCTAGAGCAATTATTTTGTAATTTTTGTCGAAGCAGATCTTCAAAACAAATTAAAACTGTAACTAAAACTACACACTGAAACAGGGCAGTTCCAATCGAAAATTCACAACGCCTAAAATACATTCCAAAACTCATGAACATTTACAAAAAAATTTCACACATCATCTATATTCTACAGTAAAAATTTTATAATTTGTCTCCGACCCAACAGCTCACAATCATCAAAACACTAACCGAATTTCAGTACGAATTTACAGGGCAGATTCAATCAAACATTCGTAACTCATAAAATAAGCATCTAAAATTCATGAAACTTTACAAGAAATTGCTCAACAACATAGGCAACCTACAACATAAATTTCAGAAGTTTTCAATGCTGCAATAATTCTCAAAAAGTGGCATAGTAGTGTGGTCTTTGAAAAATTCGAAAATTCAACTTAATTTCTATCATTTTGTTCATCCAATACAAGCATTCAACCCAAAAATCAAAAGTATGATATGCATTTGGATGGATTCATAACACAACCATCAATTCACAAAATGCAATTAATCAAAAAAATTACAATTAAACATGAAACTTTAGGGTTAGTTTCTACTAATTAAAATTAGTTTTCTAATCTCCTAAACCCTAAAACATCAAATTCAAAGCTTCAATTCTAAATTGATTTCTCAAATTCAAGCCTAAATCAACAAATTAATCTTGCCCTAATCAACTTTAGGGTTAGACAAGGATAAAAATTACTCACCTTCAATTGATTTCAAAGCCAAAAACCTTAATCTTCTCCTTCTTCTTCCTCTTCTCCTCCTCTTTTTCTTCTTCTTCTCTTCTCCTCTGCCTCTCTTTCCCTCAGTGTGTGTGAGTGTGTGTTTTGTGTGTGAATTAAAAAAAAAGAAACCCGCCCCCCAAAATTCACATAAAACCCCCCTTCCCCATATTCCTTTTCTTTTTCCTTTTTCCTAGGGTCAAGCCAACCCTTTTTGACTCTTCTTTCCCTCTTTTTTTTTGGGTGGGGGGAGCAAAGTCTTAATAACACAATAACTCAATTAATTATTTCTCAAATATGATAATATTAAATTAAAACATACATATATGTCTAAAATAAAACACATAAAATTTATGCACATAAATCACACATTCACATATTAGTCAAAGTTAGTAAGTAATTAAAAAAAATTAGGGCATTACATCCTTTCCCCCTTAAATAAGTTTCGCCCTCGAAACTTACCTTTTCTTGTCACCTGATGTGAGTCAGGTTAACTTTCAGCTTCATAATATAAATCCTCCCCGCAGAACCTTTCCGCCTATCGTAATCTGTCTTCTTGTTCGATAAGTAGGGTATGCCTTTTCCATCAGAGAATGGTCTCTTCATGCTTCCAGGAGCCCTTCTATTTGTTTAGGGGGCACAGGGAAGCTATATGGCCAGGTTTTCCGCAGCTGAATCACTTGCTCGTCGCTCGGTAGCATTCAACTCCACCGTGAATTTTCTTACAGAATTCACAGTATTTCTCATCTGAAGCTGGTTCAAGCATTCGCTCTTCTTAAGTAATGTTCTTTTGTTTCTCAGAGGTTGAGCCTCCTCCACTTAATTTCTTTGCAGTAGTTGCATTCTTAGCTTTACTTTCTCTCAAAACCTTTTCAACTCGCATTGCTCTTTGGTATATATCTTGACACTTAGTGAAGACTTGTGATGATAAACCTTTACGAATTTTAATATCTAAACCATCTTTGAATCGATCAACTTTCCTCTCCTCTATATCCACTAGATGTCTCCTAAATCGACCAAGTTTTGTAAACTTAGCACCATATTCCATCACGATCATCTTACCCTGCTCCAAGTTAGAGAACTCTAACTCCTTACCCCTCTGCACATCTCTATGATAATACTATTCATTCATCTTTCCTTTAAGCTTTTCTCAAGTCAGTGGGTTTGCTTTTTCCTCCTTATTAGTCAGCTTGACAGAATCCCATCAATGATCCACTTCTCCAGTAAATAAATGCATTACCAAACCTACCTTATACTCTTCAGGGCACATCATTGTCTTAAATATCTTATCAAGTTTCCTCATCCACTCATCTAACTCAGAGGGATTTGCAGTTCCCCTAAACTTCGAAGGCTATAACTTAAGGTACTTGTTGAGTAAATTAATCCCTACGATAGGGTCAACTTTACTCCCTCCATGACTAGATCCACCTCCACCACCTGTAGTAGCCATCTAAACGAGTCGACTATAGGTAAGTTAGTATGCTGAGTGTTTGCTCAATATGGTCCACAACTAAGTTCGGCACAAATAATTCAGTTAAGCACGTGTACATTCACATAAGCATATACTTTTCACATAAGCACATAGTTTTCACATAAACAAGCACTAAATCAAGCGCACATGCACATAATTCCTATAGGTCGCAGGTCGCTTGCTCTGATACCACTTCTGTAACGTACCGCCCAAGAGAGAGCAGATGCGTCACCGCCATGGATGTCCCACTACAAACACCCACAAGGCCGCCTAAACTTATTGCCCTTAATTAACCTGTTAATAGGCGGGCGCAACGGAAGCTTATAACAAAACCCATGTAAGGTTTGGGAGGATAATTCTAAAGCATGCATTTTGATAGGCGATAAATTGTCCTATTTTATGTGCCTCTTTCACCCACTTTTAGCTCGTATAATAACTTAATCTTTAGAATTTTTACTTGTTTTATTTATGTTTTGTAGGAAATATCGTCAAATCAAGCAAACGCCATGAAAAGGAGCGAAGACGGGACAAAGCGAAGAAAAATAGCTAAAACCGGCGAAAAACAGCATAGAAGAACAGTGCACGGCTGCCCTGCAAGAAAGCACGGCCGTGCACCGGTGGCCGAAGCCACGCACGGGCAGCACAGCCAGGCGCACGGCCGTGCGTGCAACCGTGCGTCTTGGCACGGCCGTGCGTCGGGGCCTGCTTCCGCGATAAAAAGCCCTTTTCGGCCAGTTTTCCAGAAGGTCGCTCGGAGGTTCTTCCGAGCGATTTTTAGGATAGTTTAGTTTACGTTTTAGCCAATAAAAACTCCATTGAGGAGATTAGATTAGGATTGTATTGAATTAATTTTGCATTCAAGCACTTGGATTTCAAGTTCTTCGCTTCAATCCATAAGTCTTCTTCTTCTCTTTCTCTCTATTTCTTGTTTCATTCTTGTTTTAGATTTCGTTAATTTAGTTCATATGTTTGATTTTGATTTGATTCAATCGTTTATTGTTTATGTTTAATTCATGTTCGATTGTTTGTTAGAATTAGTTTAGTTTCATGCCTCTTCTCTCTAGTTCATGCTTGTGTTCTTTGTTAGTTTAGGTTTGAGTTTTTATGTTTTGTTGATGATTATTGTTAGATTTTGTGGACTTGAATTGTGATTAATCTCTTGATGGCCAATTAATCTTGTTTTATGCCTAATCATACCCAATCTATGCTTAGAATCTAGAGGTTTCCCTCACGCCCGTCAAGTGTTCGATGAAATACTTGAGAGAGTTTTCATCCATTTTTTTGGGCGATTGATTTATGCTGAGAGGTGTGGTCAATTTGCTAGTTTAGGAGAGGGAATAGCCGAGTTCGGGACATGAAAATAGTACTTGATCCGAGCTAGGTCCGAGGGTTGCTAAGTTTGTGGTCTAATTGGGCTAACCACATGAAAATAGGTGGTTAGGCGAATTAGACTAGCTCATGACCCTTGAGAGAGGGCTTGGGTAGTCTTTGATGGTGCAACCAACCATCTTATGTTTATAGTGTAGTTTGGGTAGGTTAGGACTCGCCTCAATTAGTTGGTTCGTCATTTGGCGACATCGTAAACCCAAGTCCCTTTTTGTTTATTTGTTTTAGTAGTTTAGTCCTTCTTCCCTTACTTTCTATCTGGCCTACATTGATACGCTTGAGTAAGCTTTGGTAATTAAAACCCAACTCCCTGTGGAATACGACCCGTACTTGCCGGTTGCTAGCTACAACTACACCGTACACTTGCGGTATTTTTAACTTAACAAGTTTCTGGCACTGTTGCCGGGAAAGTTGGCATTTTTCAATATTGGGGTTTACTCGAGCATTCAAGACTAGGCTTTTTGAAAATCCAAAAAAATTAAAAAAAAATTTCTTAAAAGAAAATTCAAGATGGCTATTTTCCATTTACCTCAATTTGAGCACGAACCTTTTTGGCTATGTTTATCTCGGTTTAATGATTATCGTACTCAATATGTGCATTTCACGTATGAGAAATGGGAAATATGCAATGTTGTGCTTGAGGGGACAACACATGAGACTCGAGCCATCCTTGAGTCCATGTGTTATGGTGGTTTGTGTTCCTTATATATTGATGACATGTGGGATTTGTTTGAGTCTCTAGCTTCGCATCATTAGGCATCAATGGCAATCTAATGATGCTAGGGACCAATATCATCACTATTCTTCTTACCCTCATATGTTGTGCTCTTTTTGCCAATCTTTTGACCATGATGTGAATTCTTGTCCCTATCATGATGTTTCTAATGAATGCTATGCTAGACTTGATGCCATGATAGGTACAATGAATGAGGGACATGAATGCTTTGCTAGTAGGGTAAGAGAGTGGAATTCATTGCATAAGACCGACCCTAGTCTCCCTTGCCCTAGACTCGAGGCTCGTCTCTATGATGATTGTGAGTCTTCCCTTCCCCTAGGGTCTAATGTTTTTGATGATGCACCTTTGACCGACCTAGGAGAAGTGTTTGAACCTCCCTTGACTCCATTGACGTTTGTTGTTCTATCCTTTTCTAGCACACCTATAGCACTAGTGTCAGTGCTTTGACCTTACATGCTTCTCCCCTCCCTTTAGCTCAGTGCATGGGGTTAGAGATGGGCGAGACTTCTCGAGGTGATGTTAATTCTGTAGAGGATGTTTTGCTTTCTTGGTCAAAAGGACTTACATTGGCTGAATCGTATCTTGAGGAGGCTCCTTTCGAGGAGTTGTGCGATGACAGTCTGGTGGTTGGGGCCGCACCTAGTATTGATCATATCGACCCAATTTACACCGAGCCACTTGACTTGACCCCCACTTCATCCCCTTTACTTTCCACCACGTCCTTCCACTTGCATGCATTCCATAAGTCCCTAGGTGACATTTAAGGGTATAATCCCTCCTTGGACCCTTACTGTGCATACCTAGAGGGCATGCCTAGAAAAATTGAGTAAACCACTTTCTTTGATTATTATTTCGATATTTCTAAGGCATTTGATAAGTTTGAGAGGGCACTAACTTTGTTTGCTCCATCCTTACTAGCGTTCTCTTATTCACACCATTTTGAGATGCCTGCATCCGAGTTGACGACTCGCATCTTGAGAGACAAGGAATGGCTGATGCTCATTGAGTCATTGTACAATAATTCGGGTACATTCAGTACCCGACCTGGTATAATCGTTCTCACTCTCCCCCCTTCTTTTTATTTTTTTAAATTTTCTCTCTTTTTGTTTAGTTGTGAATATTAGGATTGTGTTTTTGTTAGTGATCATCTTGAGGTGAAATTTGGGATGTTGTTGAGCCATTGATGGCTATGATCACCGTTTTTATGTTTTTGTGGATATTTATGTATTGTGATCTGTGAGTGTTTTCGGGAGAGTGTGTTAGCTTGTGTATATATGTGTCAGTTTTGTGTGTTTCGTGTGTAATTCTATTTTCCTTGTTTTGGTGTGTTTTCTGGTTGGTGACGACTCTCAGCTTCCAATAAGGACATTGTGAGATTTAGGTGTGGGGGTGGGGTCATCTCTCCTTTTATTCTTATTTTTTGTGAAAATTTTTCATTTTTGTGTAAATTTTTCAATTTTTCTCTTTTTTTATATAATTTTTCTTTTCTTTTTGGGCTTTAGGGGAGTTTTGTACTTTTTTTTGATCAGCCTTGATCTTCGATACCTTGGCTATTAGCTCGTATATAAGTATAATGTGGGTGATAGATATTCATCCCAAGTCTGTCGTTTTAGGCCTCTGTTCTAACCCCAACGATCCATTGTAATTGCAATTCAGTCCTGACTTATGTATTATCATCATCTTACATTCTTAGCCTTCCATGATCGGCTCTCCTACTTGTCTACTGCACAGTTTTCTTTGTATGTGTTTGCACCTCCTTTTTTCCATTAACAAAAGCAAAAATAAACAAACTCATGCGCTACTGGCTGTATCCCCTTGAGGCATGGCAAGAGTTTGGAATGAAAAAAAACGGGGAAAGAAAAAAAAAAGAGGCGAAAGGAAAGAGTTTGGAATGATAAGTACATACCCCTTTAAGGCATGTACTACTGGGTGCAATCCTTTGAAGCAATATTACTACTGGGGAAGCTTGTTTTCCATGCTAGCAAAATCAATAAGATAGCTTGTGTCAATTAAGTGGGATTGAGTTTAATTTCGGTAAGCCAAAGTCTTAAGGTGATGATACATTTGCACACCAGGCACCATGATAGATTCAATATACTCATGCGTCGTGGGGTGAAAAGCTGATGTTTGGATGCCATTCTTTGGGATGATGTGTCCTAAAATGCATATAATGCTTGTGTACAGACTGATACTTGAGTTATTAGGGGTTTTGGTTGATCCGATTGTGTATAGTTTACCCCGATGTATATAACGTGTTTCGTCATTTTTATTTTTTGATTTTTGTTTCTCTTTTCTTTGTTTTTCCTTTTTGAGATTTTGTGGGTATATCTTTTGCAAACCCTCACGAGACCTTACTCGTCCACTTGGGGGAACCAAGGGGTTCAAAGGGCTTGTTGTATACGCCAAATGCAATCGTGATTCCTACGAAAGTGAGTTAGGTCCTTAAGTTAGTTTTTATTTTGTTTTGCTCGAGGACGAGCAAAAGATAGGTGTGGGGGTATTTGATAGGTGATAAATTGTCCTATTTTACGTGCCTCTTTCACCCACTTTTAACTAGTATAATAACTTAATCTTCAAGATTTTTACTTGTTTTATTTATGTTTTGTAGGAAATAACATCAAATCAAGCAAACGCCGCGAAAAGGAGCGAAGATGGGATAAAGCGAAGAAAAACAGCTAAAACCGGCGAAAAACAGCAGAGAAGACAAAAACAGATATATATGTCTGAAATAAAATACATAAAATTTGTGCACATAAATCACACATTCACATATTAGTCGAAGTTAGTAAGTAATAAAAAAAAAGTTAGGGAGTTACATCCTTTTCCCCTTAAAATAAGTTTCGCCCTCAAAACTTACTTTTTCTTATCACCTGAAGTGAGTCAGCTTAACTTTTCTCAGGCGGCTTCATAACATAGATCCTTCCTGTGGAACCTTTCCCCCTATCATAATATGTCTTCTTGTTCAATAACTGGGGTATGCCTTTTTCATCCGAGAATAGTCTCTTCTTGCTCCCAGGAGCCCCCCTATTTGTTTGGGGGCACTGGGAAGCTATATGGCCAGGTTTTCCGCAGTTGAATCACTTGCCCGTCGCTCGGTAGCATTCAACTCCACTGTGAATTTTCTTACATAATTCACAGGATTTCTTATCTGGAGCTGGTTCAAGCATTCGCTCTTCTTGAGCAATGTTCTTTTGTTTCTCAGAGGTTGAACTTCCTCTACCTAATTTCTTCGTAGTAGTTACATTCTTAGCTTTACTTTCACTCAAAACCTTTTCGCCTCGCATTGCTCTTTGGTATATGTCTTGATACTTAGTGAAGACTTGTGATGATATACCTTTACGAATTTCAATATCTAAACCATCTTCGAATCGATCAACTTTCCTCTGCTCTGTATCCACCAGATGTCTCCCAAATCGACTAAGTTTTGTAAACTTAGCACCACATTCCATCACGGTCATCTTACCCTGGTCCAAGTTAGAGAACTCTAGCTCCTTAGCCCTCTGCACATCTCTAGGATAATATTGTTCATTCATCTTTCCTTTAAGCTTTTCTCAAGTTAGTGGGTTTGGTTTTTCTCCTCATCATTCAGCTTGACAGAATCCCATCAATGATCCACTTCTCTGGTGAATAAATGCATTGCCAAACCTACCTGATACTCCTTAGGGTACATCATTATCTTAAATATCTTATCAAGTTCCCTTATCCACTCATCTAACGCGGAGGGATTCGCAGTTCCTGTGAACTTCGAAGGCTGTAACTTAAGGAACTTGTTAAGTAAATTAATCCCTACCATAGGGTCAACTTTACTCCCTCCAAGACTAGATCCACCTCCACCTCCTGTAGTTGCCATCTAAACGAGTTAGTATGCTGAGTGTTTGCTCAAGTATGGTCCACAACTAAGTTCGGCACAAATAATTCAATTAAGCATGTGTACATTCACATAAGCAAATACTTTTCACATAAGCACATAGTTTTCACATAAACAAGCACTAAATCAAGTGCACACGCACATAATTCCTATAGGTCATAGGTCGCTTTCTCTGATACCATTTCTGTAGGGCACCGCCCAAGAGAGAGCAGACGCGCCACCGCCATGGATGTCCCACTACAAACACCCATAAGGCTACCCAAACTTATTGCCCTTAATTAACCTATTAATAAGCGGGCGCAACCGAAGCTTACAACAAAACCCATGTAAGGTTTGGGAGGTTAATTCTAAAACATGCATTTACATACAAACCTAAACCATATTCATAATATTCTTACATATGTGTCAACCCAAAGATACATCCATACTTATATTTACGAAACCTAATCCACAACATAGCATAAACGAGTTATGCATCCTCAGCTTAGCTCTTCACAAAGTGTATCTCACTCTAGCCCTGTGTATACTCCAGTGGCTTCCTTTAGCTTACAAAACCTGAAAAATGGTGAGATCATGAGCTCCCCGAGCCCAGTGAATACCCTTACCTTCCCTATTGTTACACTTTGCACATTATTAGGTTCGTAAGTAATCACATAAAACATATATCATAATGAATCAAAGCGTAGCATCAAAACATAGCATATTTCATACAATGTGACATAAAAACATGCTCATGCTTCTGAACCAGGAAACAAACTCATACCTTTTTATATATCCCATAAGACGGGTAATTAGTTAACCTAGTCATACCTGTCCCATACCAGGTACGATTTAAGGACCATGGTTTTCACTTAAGTCCTTAAACAAACTCTGCTACTAGTCTATTCACTAAACTAACTATGATTGTCCCATACCAACCATGTCCTTTGGGCTCTTAACCTCATTAGAGTACAGTGGAAAGCAAAGCTTGCCACGTCAAACCAATGGCTCATCTATAACCATAGCTAACACATTCATAAAAGCAAAGATCTCACAAACTTCACAAAGTATTCTAAATCCATGCCAAACACTAGTCGTATAACATATCATATATTCTTAGGTTAATGGAGTTCTTTAACTTGGGGAAATCCACTCATAACCTGCACAAAGAATTGTCACAAAATGGAAGGGTCGCAAACACATCTTGGCGGACCGGGTGATGCCCACTCAAGGTACCAACCAGAGACACAACGCTCTAGAGTATGTAGATGCCCTCAAAACACAAACTGTGGAGTCACATTTACATCCTGAAAAACCAAGGGACCCACACAGCTCCCAAATAGCACAAACTGAGGAGCCAATTGGCAGACCGAATATTGCCCACTCAAGGTACCAACCAATGACCCACATAGCCCCAAACATGGAGAACTACTTCTATGACCATAGCTCTAGAACATAAGTGTAATGGCCTTAAGTAAGACATGACTTCTTTCCCCTAGAAAATGCAATTTAGTTATGTCGTGCTCATATTACCATAACTTATTAACTTCAAAGAAATTTTTATTCTCATCATATACCAAGACTTAATCCAACTTCAAGTAGTTTTCAAAAACTTCCTATAATTCATCACACAATTGAAATATTTAGGAAGCTCAACAATGGCCTTTCCATATCTAATTTATGGATTAAACATACAAATAATCCATAATTACACTAAATAAAATAATTTAGTTTAAAAAATTCATAACTCAAAGAATAGACATCCGATCTTCATGAAATTTTACCAGAAATTGACAAATAATATATAGATTCTGTCATAAAACTTTCAAGGTCAGTAACTCCTAGAAATTCAAAAAGTAAGCTGAAATTATCAAAAATTTGAGAATTAAGCTCCAAAATATAACTCATAGCATATACAACCAAAAATCAGAAAAATTTACAAGAAACCACCCAATGTCATCACGAACCTGCAGCAATTATTTCGTAATTTTTTTCCAAGCAGATCTTCAAAACGAATTAAAACAGTAAATGAAATTATATACCGAAACAGGACAGTTCCAATCAAAAATTCATAACTCCTAAAAGACACATCCACAATTCATGAAAATTTACAGAACATTTCCACACATCATCTATATTCTATAGTAAAACTTTTATAATTTTTCTCCAACCCAATAGCTCACAATAATCAAAACACTAACCGAATTTCAGCATGAGTTTTCAGGGTAGATTCAATCAAAAATTCGTAACTCATAAATAAAGCATCCAAAATTCATGAAAATTTACAAGAAATTGCCCAATATGGGAAACCTACAGTATAAATTTCAGAAGTTTTCAATACTCCAATAATTCGAAGAAGTTCGCACAGTAGCATGGTCCTTGAAAAACCCGAAAATTCAACTTAATCTCTATCATCTTATTCATCCAATACAAGCAATCAACCTAAAAATCCAAAGTATAATATGTATTTGGGTGGATTCACAACACAGCCATCAATTCACAAAATCCAATTCATTAAAAAAATTGCAATTAAACATGAAACTTTAGGGTTAGTTTCTACCAATTAAAATTAGTTTTCTAATCTCCTAAAGCCTAAAACATCAAATTCAAAGTTTCAATTCTAAATTGATTTCTCAAATTCGAACCTAAATCAACAAATTAATGTTGCCCTAATCAATTTTAGGGTTAGAGAAGGATAAAGATTACTAACCTTGAATTGATTTCAAAACCAAAAACGTTAATCTTCTCCTTCTTCTTCCTCTTCTCCTCCTCTTTTTCTTCTTCTTCTCTTTTCCTCTGCCTCTCTTTCTCTCAGTGTGTAACTAATCAAAAAAATTCGAGGTGTTACATTAACAATGAGCCCTTTTAACAATATAATCAACGCTAAGACCTAGAATCATTTCTCCAAATCTTAATTTTCTTTCCTGAGAACTACACACATATTTCATCAACTCCTTAAAGCATTCCCAGCTAGAGTTCCAGTTTTTGGAACTCTAGCATGCCACGTCAGCAGAAATTCCATAGTTCTGGAATTTGCATTCCTTCATTCTCCCAACTAGTGGAACTCATTTCAGGACAAATAATTTAATATTTATTGATAGAGCCCACCACCAAAAAAAGTTTATTTGTTTTATGTTGTCAAATTTGTTTGTGCATATTGGGTTTTGTATAAGTTAAAAATAATTTTTATTTCCCGAATGAAAGAATATGTAATTATCTTTCCAGAAATTGTATTAATTTATTTTAAAGTCTCAAAAAA
This sequence comes from Carnegiea gigantea, assembly GCA_029747015.1. Classification (NCBI taxonomy): domain Eukaryota; kingdom Viridiplantae; phylum Streptophyta; class Magnoliopsida; order Caryophyllales; family Cactaceae; genus Carnegiea; species Carnegiea gigantea. The sequence continues at coordinate 260,083 of JAKOGI010001006.1, forward strand.
TTGATGAGTTAATTTTTATTGGTTGAACGAACAGAAAGCATATGGAATATAATGTAGAATTGAATTGATACAAATGCAAATATGAGGATTGACATTGAAGAAAATTACAACTTGAGTATTCGATATTTAAAACACTAAGTTAGATGACGAAGGTTGAACATTTTTAAAAATAATACAACATAAGTAAATGACGAATAACCCTTGACACCTGTGGCTGTGAGCTTTGTCGCGCCCTATGTCGATTCCATATTTCCTCGACAAGGTCTGATTGGAGACGTGCATGTAGTGCTGGGTCATGCATTTTTGCTACTCTACGAAGATAGGTAGCATAGCACAGATGATGGTCCTGTTAGATATTTGGTTGTAGGGTGTTGTCCTCCACATCATCATAGTCGAAAGGAAGGTCAAACGAATCTCGTTCATCTTCGACGATCATGTTATGGAGTATAACACATGCCTTCATTATCATACCCAACTCAGCCTTGTCCATGTTTCGAGTAGGACCGCGAATGATAGTGAAGCGGGCTTGTAAAACCTCGAACGCTCTTTCTACATCCTTCCTAATAGACTCCTGACGTTCGGCAAACAATCTTGCCTTAGGTCCTTGGGGAAGAGGGATAGTATTCGAGAATGTTGCCCATTTGGATAAATACCGCCAGACAAAACGTGTCCAATATTGTACTCGCGACCGTTCATGACGTACTCATATTTTGGAGCCCGACCCTCATACAGCTCTTGGAAAACATCTGATCGGTGAAGAACATTTAAGTCATTGAGGCTACCCGGGCACCCGAAGAAGGCGTGTCATATCTAAAGGTCATATGAAGCAATGGCTTCAAGAATGAAGGTGGGGACTCTATAAATCCCTTTTGCAAACATTCTTTCCAAGCCGATGGATAGTTCTTTCACTCCCAATACATACAATCTATACTCCCTAACATGGCAGGGAAATCACGGGCCTCGATAACTTACAATAGTTGATCAAGATCAGCTTGTATTGGTTTTCTCAAATATTCATCTCCAAACACTTAAATGACACCGACAGCAAAGTTTTTCATGCACTCCATAGCCGTGCTTTCTCCAATCTTCATGTACTCATCAACACAATCTGCCGACATCCCATAGGCAAGCATGCGCATCGCTGCGGTGCACTTGGTGAGCGGCGACAACCCACACCTACCAACACTATTGTACCTTAACTGGAAGTACTCAAATCAACTACTGAGGGTGTCGATAATGCGGAGGAACAAGTGTTTTTGCATCCGAAATCTACACTGAAAGTGGGTTTCGTTGTAGATGGAGTCATCTGCAAAGTAGTCTCTATGGAGGCGATCATGTGCGTCTTCTCGATCCCTCCAAGTGAATCTTTTCTTCTTTCTTGGTTATTTGGATGATGAAGCTCTGCCCTCTTGTGTAAGTTTCAGAGCTAGCTCAAATGACTTCACGTGGGATTGATTATTGAGTACGGTTTCAAATATCGGTGAGTCGTCACTAGAAGAGGATGACTCTAGTATGAAGCTGAGACCATCTCTTGATTCTGTGGAAGATAAAGAAGACTGGTGACTCATTTTGTACTACCTATGACAGAAGTTTACAAATGTTTTAGGAAATTTACAAATTAATAAAGCAAATTAAGAGGGTATCGTAGTTAAAATTGAACATATTAAAATTGAACTCATTGAAATTAAATAAGATCCAACATATTAAATCTAACATTATGATTAAAGTTGGACTCATTAAAATAAAATTAAACATTTCATTCCACAACATAAAGCGGTTCAATTATAACAAACACTTTCGAAAAGAAAAAACAACAAAAGCACAAGGTAAACAACATATTATTCCTAAGACATGGGTATCAATCTAAAGAAGGGCTAGCATTAGACAAGGATGATGTTTGGCAGTATCAGCTCCTAATTTCTTCCTGAAGTAGACCATATCGCACTTGATCCTCAGGGTACATCTCAGTAATGTTCATTCTCAATATCTTGTCCTCACGCTTCATCCGTTGGAGGCGTTGATGAGAGTTGCTTAGCTCAACAGCTTTCTTAGTTGCTTCTGCCTTCACCTTAGCGGCCTCTGCCTTCTTCTCTTGTGCAAGAACATATCTTTCCCGCATGGTACTGTTCTTCACATTTGTTGTCCGCAAGGTTGATAGCTCCTTGGTGGCAACATCAAGCACCAAGTCATGCGCTTCCTCTTTCGCCTTTCTTTTGGCGGCTTTTCTTCCAACGAGGTGGATCAACCCACCAACTTCCTCTGTTGGTGTATCTTCACTAGTAAGAGTTGTTGGTGTGCCGGGGGTGTTGGAAGTGCCAGATGTCTCACTCTCAGTGTACCCGCCCACCTCATTGATCCTCAAGCGTTTAGTAGCGACATCTGCAGTGATCGCAGTTGACCTCCCATTTCAGTTGGTCCTTCAGTAGCACCCACGAATGCATCAAGTCGAATGGTTTGCCCACCATATCAACGTATAGATCTTGGGCTTTCTGCATAATATCGTCCTCATTCGCTCCACTTGGGTTTGCCCGATAAGCCTGGCCCACACAAGTAGAGCTGCTCGCTTCTAATGGGCGTTGCAAACTTTCGCCGTTCACTTCGTAGCTCCATCGGGAGCGTGCTGGTTGTTGGCGCTTACGATCTTTGTCCAGAACCTCATTTTCTTTTGGTCAGCCCCAATAAGGCGGTTGGTGCTGACATTGATCCATGATGTGACCAAGCGGCAATCTTCTTCTAATGTCCACTTGGAAGTCACACCGACACCCTCATTGTGGGTGGGGTTAGATGGAGGACGGGGTGTTGATAAGGTCATATTATTAGGTGGAGGTAGCTGATAAGGAGGGGGTATTGAATCGTAGTTGAAATTTGGAATTGGAGGGACATTCTGGCCTTGAAGGAGAAAGTTTGGTGGTGGTTGAGGATATTATAGATGTGGGTATTGTTGATGGTATTGTGGATGGTATTGCCCATTAGGAGGGTTCAGGACAATGTTCGTGTTGTTCACGGGACCCCGTTGTGAATTAATCCCGGTAAGTAAGTTCATGAAAGATTGTGGGTGATTAGGATCCATTTTAAAGTGAACACCCGCCAATTTTTTTTTAAAAAAAAGACATTCACACACTTAATTTCTCACATATTTTACAAAGGAAGAAAAAATATTGAAATTCTTATTTCTAAACATTTCAATTCTAATTTCTAAACATGCTTACGTTTGCACATTTCTAATCACACACATAATTTCTAACATATTTTAAAAAAGAACAAACAATATTAATTTTTGTAATCAAGCACTTCAAATTCTAACTAACAAATACTTAAATTCTAATTTCTAAACATTTCAACTCTAATTTCTAAACATGCTTACTTTCACATATCTAATCATGCCAACTTTAACTAAATATTCAAATAGTTCATACTCTAACATATTTTACAATGACATCAATCTTACCAATTACAAATTAATCACACCAAATATTCTTACATATTTCTTACCCAACCTATTTATTTTTTTTAAAAAAAAGCACACACTTGATTTCTAACATATTTTTAAAAAGAACAAACAATATTATTCTTTGTAATCAAGCGATTAAATTCTAAGTAACAAATGTTTAAATTCTAATTTCTAAACATTTCAATTGTAATTTCCAAACATGCTTATTTTTACTCATTTCTAATCGTTCCAACTTTAAGTAAATATTCAAATAATTCATATCCTAACATATTTTACAATTACATCAATCTTATCAATTACAAATTAATCACACCAAATATTCTTACGTATTTCTTACCCTACCAATTTTTGCTTTTTTTTAAAAAAATTCACACATTCAATTTCTAACATATTGTAAACAAGAACAAAATTAATTTCTAAAATCAAGCAATTAAATTCTAACTAACAAATTTTTGAATTCTAAGTGAATATTCAAATACTTCATATTGTTACGTATTTTACAATGATATTAATCTTACCAATTACAAATTCATCAAGAAAACTAGTCTTACATATTTCTTACCCTACCAATTTTTTTTTTTTAAAAAAAAGCCATTTACACACTTATTTTCTATCATATTGTAAAGAAGAACAAAAAATATTAAATTTGAAAGCATGCAATAAAATTCTAACTAACACATATTTAAATTCTAATTTCATAACTTTCTAACATACTCACATTTCACATTCTACCCATTCAAAAAAAGTTCTAACAATTTTAAGATAACAATAACAAAAAGTTTGAATTACTTACAATTTCCTTCACTTCACTTTAATCTTGAGTCTTTAACTTTATGAAAAACTCCAAAATATGTCTAAAAAAAGCCACAAAACAAAATATATTAGTTAAAATATCAAACTGAAATTATTTATACAAAACTAAAACCAATTACGTAACAAGTATTACCTACCCAAAAATTTCCCTCTTGCAACTTTAATTTCTTCCAAATCTCATAAAACTCAAAATTACAACAGCAATGGGGAAATCAGATTTGAGAGTGAGAGTAAAATTTACGTAATTTTTCATCAATTTTTGCATCATTTTATAGAGCAAAAAATTCAACAGAAAAATAAAAAAGACAAAAATAGCCGTTGGACAGCCTTCCCCATGTCCAACGGCCATTTCGAACCAATTTCTCAAGCCCAGCCAATGGATATATCAGCTTTTCTTTTTTTTTGGGCTCAAAACGCGTCACTTGCTGTTCAAAGCGCTATCAAAACACCGCGTTTTGCTCAGGAAAATGACAAAAAGCAAATTTCATGCGGGGCAGAATGCCTGTGTATTCTGCCACGCATTTCTCATGCCACCAGCTTCCACCCGCTACGCGTGTGACACGCGAGCCCCACTTCATGCCCCGCATTCCCTACGCTGGGAATGCTCTTAACCTATCTTATCCCCACATCAATCAATTTCAAGCCCCTTTTAGCAATCAAATCTAACATATGAGCACAAAAGTGATCATGAAAAAATTCACAAAACATAAGATGAACTAGTAAGTGTATTACGAGTCCTATAACAAGTCTGGCATGCTATCGTTTGCTTTGTCATTATGAATTTTTTTATTTATATTTTTTCATTTTTTTAAAAGTAATCATGAAGGTTTCCATGAAAACATTCGCATTACGACAAGAGGGCATATGATAAAAGCTCAGAATGTTAGCCTGCATCTTCCACTCAACTCAATACAGTGAGCCATTAGGAAACATGAGCTACATAAGATCCACAACTCACTATTGAAAGAGATTCTACTTAAATGTTTGGGTTAATGATTTCATAAGCCTTTCCTTTTCACGCTTTTGGATCCTTAAAGTATGACTTTTGACGTGTTTCTAAGTATTACAAGACAAATATCTATTTAGATAAATATGAATATTTTGATTTCCTTCATGTTGTGCAAATGTGTAAGTACAGCTATGCCTAATTGTAGCTAATGCAATCAACTTTTTATACATAGATGGATCAAACTTTCTTGTGAACTTCTAATCTTCAGCTGTTACCAATTGACCAACACCACTACTCACACAAACACTGTTAGCTTCTGTGATATGTTTAAAATTGGATGTGCCGTTAATAGAATATGAAATTGAAGCCCCCCATTGCAATACCTATAATAAGCATAAGGAATAACAACAACATCACCTCCCAGTGTGGGATCCCGCTTTCGCAGGGTTTGGGGAGATCCAGATGTAGACAACCTTGCTTCAACCGGCATGACCGTCCGTTGAGAGGTTGATTCCAAGAGGGCCACAAAACAAGATTTTGTGAAAACATTTGGGAAAAGGTTGGAATGTCTAATGTTATAGTGTGCACACACCTTAGAAGTCCGTCGTCTCTTCTTTGATGAAGAAACATCATCATCTATTTCAACTATAAGCAGAGTACAATTTCCTAAAAAAATTTAACGCAGTACCTAAATGTAAGTAAATAATTGATGCTAAGTTTCTAGCACTTCAACTTAAAACGAAATTAAAGAGCATCTCATCAGTGCATGAATAACTTATAACAAATAACAAAGAATTAACGGGCATTTTTGACGATAATTTCATCATTGACTGTGCCCGTAATTGAATATAGTCAAGTTTCTTTTGCATCATTTAAAAGTATAAAGATGGTGCTATTATACTAGCAGTTTTATAGTATTATCGTTTCCAAAGTTTGTATTATTTAACCAAGGCTCCCAATTAAATAATCAAAATCAAACACTTTGCACTTATCAAAACCAAATTAGAGGGGAGAAAATATAATGATAAAAAAACCAAGTCTGCACTTTGCAACAGCATTTTTTTTTTTCTTTTGAAGTAAACTCTTGTGTTACTTCTAAAAATATAGCTATGTGTACAAAGGCAGGACTTGAAGCTCTATCTTGATACATACATGACTCATAGGGCACACCTTGTACATATTAATAGAAACTCAGAAACACATTTTAAAAGACAATCATGTGTCAACCTATGCACTTTCCTATTACTACACCCTTGGCCCCTCAAATGGATAGTAAGCTGTATTTCATAGAGTAGATCCTTAAGAAGTATCCTCTTACTTTAGAAAACTGTCAAATTTCTCTCTCTCCATATCGTGTACACTACTACTGCATGAGCCACCTTCGCCACATGCTTTATCACTTTCTTATGATTCCCCTTGGTAATAAACAAGCATAATACCATCCCAAACTTGGCCAGAGTATATATGTAGCCAATTATAGGCCTGCACCTAGACTTTAGCTAAAAAACTACACTCAAAAAGTGGTGTTTCTAATTTTCACCTATTTGTTGGCATGACACACGTTGCACATTTAGAGATAGAGCCAATTCCAATTTGTAGCATCATGTCCTTCGTTAATAGCTTAAGGTGTGAGCTAAAGTCCATAACACAAAAGTATGTGTTCGGATAGCAGGAATGCACTAAACAAACCTGTTATTCTCTCATTTAGAACCCTCTAAGAGGTTTTTGCAGCTTATCTTGATGTGATATTCACCATAATAAGCAGGTAGTGCACATTTCAGTGTCTCCTTGTTCTTAAATAACGTCAGGAGCATCGAATATACCTACAAAAGGAAGTTTAATCTCCTAAAGATATCCCTTTTGGGATAATAGTTATGGAACCATTGGATCCATAATTTCTTCGTCAAATGGTAAAAGCCCAAAAAAATTTCACTATTAGTGTAGTATTCCGCATGTACATGTTAAATAACCTATGTCCACCTTGGTTCCTTGGGCTACAAATTTTTTCCTTAAGCAATAGGGGCTTTTTTTGCTTGTTGCGTTGTTGCTAGTCTATAAAAATGGCTTGAGCTTTTATTCAGTAGACTTAAGCGCCTCCTTAGGGAAAATAAACAGTTACGCAACAAGGTTTGCATCATCGTGATAATTGGCCGTCGAAGTTATAATATGCATGCATATGATACGAATAAGTTGGCTCAGGAGCTAAGTTTGGCAATTATTTTGTTAATTAGAGATGTCCACAAAGCTTAGATAATTTCTTGCTAGTGAGTAATGTACTGAGATATTTAATAGAAAAATCCCTTTCTTGACTACAATACTATTCAATATCTGTTGTTGGTGATGGGCATTAGCACCCCTGAAGAAAACTTTAGTTTTCTCCAAATTTGCAAGCATGCTAAACAATTTAGCAAATTCATTAAGTCAATTAAAGAGTAAATTCATAGAGACCTTAATAGCTCGAGAGAAGAGTAATGTATCTTTAGTAAAAATGAGTGGAGTAGGACAGAATCTTTCACATTCTAGTTAGAAATTAAAATATGGAATACAAGCTAGGCTAAGTAATTATCTAGATAGGAGCTCATACAATAATAGTCACTACAATAGGCCGGTCCATTTGAGACCGAAAAAATTCAGTCTCCAAAATGGAAAAATCGGTCTCTATTTAATTTTGGAGACCGAGCAGAGACCGAAAAGTATCGGTCTCCAAAACCTTGGTAGCAATTCAAATTTGGAAACCGAATTGCACACATTGGTCTCTGCATAAGACCGAATTTTGAGACTAAACTGCCATGGTCTCCATTGAAGTCTGGCCAGATTGGTCTCTATTAGAGACCAAAAAGTTTGGTCTCAATTAGATACCAAACACTTTGGTCTCTGCTTGAGACCAAAACGGTCCGATCTCTATTTGAGACCAACTTTGCTCGGTCTCTATTTGAGATCAAAATGGACAGGTCTCCATTGGAGACCAAAATGGCCCGGTCTCCATTTAAGGCTAAAATGGGCCGGTCTCTAGTGGAGACCGCTGATCTCGGTCTCTATTGGAGACTGGTTTTTATTTTGGTCTCAACCAGAGACTGGGGCCCCTTTTTAGCTAAATTGGAGACCGCTACTTCAGTTTTGGTCTCAAACAGAGACTGTGATTTTAATTTCGGTCTCTAACCTGCATATATTTTTTGCAATAATTCTACCCATGTGAACATACCACGTACATTTTACACATCATGCTATTTACATATTTGGGCTGCATCTACCCCTAAATACAATATCTCAATGTACGGGGCACATATTTGGCATCCGAAATTACACCCAAATTTCCACAGTTTCGCATTCCAAAACTACGACAACCGTGTACAACAATTCCGTGTCCAACAATTTCCGCAACACCTCCAAAAATGGTTATCCATCATATATGAAGTCTCGCGACCAATGTTCTGCATTCAAGTGTTCAAGCAATTATAATTACGCATCCAACTAAGCTAAAGGGTACAACCATACATAACTAAATCTATGAGGACGCCTGAGAGTTGTCCCCATAGGTGGGGTGGCCAAGGAGCGCCGAGAAGCTATCAAACCGAGCATTAAGCTCCAACAGTCCAATTCGTTACTCATTCAGCTGCTTTCTCGTAGCTTCCAACTCCTCCCTAGTACTCCTCAACTCCTCCTCTGTCGAATGTGGTCGAGTTTGGGTCGTCTGCAGCTCATTTTGTGTCATTTACAATTGATCCTGGAGCTGGGTAACTATCGAGGAGGAATATGCCGATGAAGTGCTACAGCTACTATGCCTAGACGTGGTCAATCTCTCAAACATGGCAGGACCCTCTCTTCCAAGTCCGTTTATAGTGCCCTTCTCACTCCAACCACCACTAGCCTTAAAGAACAGGTGATCATCTACTGCTGAACCGACTTGCATATCAGTCCCTACTTTCAGTTGCTCATATTTTTCCTGCATCATCGGAATGAATAGAAAAGTTCAAACAAGAAGCTTGTGTACAGATTTCGGTCATCTAACTTCAAACCAAAGTATTGCTACAGTGCTTATATAAACACTCTGTGCGTGGGCATCGCACCAAATCCGCTGACCACTCTCATCAACCTTTGAATGAGTGGCAGCAAACAACTCAGCAGTTGAAGGTCTTCTTCCCAATTGCTTCGCCTATTATGTACACATATATCTCTCTACATTAGCAACATTGCAAAGTTAAAAACCACGTATTCCAGTGATGTAGTTTATATTTTCATACCAGTCTCTCGACCCACATTGTAGCTGATATTGAACCCTGGCTGTGCCCAATCTTAGCCTTCGGCCCCTCTGTCTTGTTCTTCCTATTTTGCTCAGATCGCTTCTTGAATTCCTCATCAGTTCCCCTCTTGTTCTTCAATGATGCGCGAAGATCATCCGTCATCCAAGGAATGATCTTCTCCAGACGGTCCTTCCCGACCTTGTTCATTATATCGTTCACCCTTACACGCACCTTTTGTTGCCATTGTCTTTTAACTAGTGCCTCATACTCGGGATCCAATGTGAATCATTCCTGCACGTAAAATTCCAAAGAATAGAAAAAAAAATTAATTGCAATGTGTTAGTAGGTATACATAAATGCGTGTACATAAGTGGTCATGTTAATTTGCAACAAAACTCATAATAAGTGGTTATGTTTGAAACATAATAACGATAAAACACACGGATTATCATGTAATATGTCATTCTAATTCAAGTGACATATATAGACTTTTCTGTAATAGAAACACACCAAAAAAAAGAGAGATAAGACACTTATTGGCTAAAAGTTTGCTTCAAAGACATATATATTTAATGTAATGTACACAGTGATTATAATTGAGATTAACTAAATAAATAAATCATTCTCACCTCAAATTAGTACAAAAGACATTCTCCAGTTATATTTCTGGAAAGAAACGGATAGAGTTCCACCTAAAAATAAACCATATCCCAAACTTTAAGCCATACATTACTTCCCTATAACAAATACAAGTACAAAACAGAGTTATACTTGGTGCATAAGAGAGATTAGTACTAAGATCTCTAGGGCCCTTAGGGAGAAATTTGAGCAGTATTTAGTCATAGGATGTGGCATATTTAGTTCACTTTATGCTCAAAATTGTGCGGATTCCTCAATTCTCAACACAACCCTAGTGTATATGGAGGAAAGTTAGATACTTCCCAAAGAAAGTTTAAAATTGGCAGATCTTACAAGTTGTTGAAGAGTCTTAACTGATAGTGAACTTCGTAAAAAGAAATTTAGGAGATAATATTGAACTACCAATCTCTACTTAAAATCAAGGTATATTGTTGTATAAGCAATATATTACTTTGTGCATTATAAGTAATACATTGTATATATTTAATAACTCTAAAAACGGCTTACCCTCACTGTAAGACCCGCCGCCTTTATTTTACATTAACGTGACTGCCTTACCTTCTACGTTACAAAAATTTATATTTTTATTAACTATACAAGTTAAATTATTACAGATGCGCTTATGTGAACGATAATTTTATTAAAAAGAATGTTTTCGTCGCTATTAATATTATTATTTTTAATTTTGAAAATCTTTCGATGATTTTTAGTACACGTTAATATAGATTACTAACGAGTACTAAATCGATTAGGAACCTAAATGCGATTAGGTTGTCAACCTCAGATATAGTTCGATGTATATTAAGTCGAACCTTTACATATTTAGGATCGAATAATCGACGAAGGGTCGTATCAATAATTCAGGTTAAGATATGAGGTACGAGATTAGAAATTAGATTGGCGGTGTTAGATGAATGAGCAAGCATTAAACAATATATATATATATATATATAGGGGGAAGCCGAAGCCCTTACTCTCTCAGCAAAGGCACGACGGGGGGGTCTCCAAACCCCAGCCCCGCGACCCACACTAGGGGAGAGAGAGGAAGAGAGAGGGGGGCCGACGGACGGTGAGCCGAGGCCGAGAATGACGGCGGTGCACCGGTGAGTCAGCTGCCCGCAAAATGACGGCCGACTCACGCGCCATCGTCGAGAACACAGAGAGAGAGAGAGAGAGAGAGAGAGAGAGAAAGAGCGAGGGAATTCAGGGAGGAGAAACGGAGGTCTAGACGCACCTAGTCGATGCCAGCGAGGTGCCACCGGTGGGTTCGAGTATTGGCGACCACCAAGAGCCATGTGAGTTGAGGGTTTGAAAGCTAGGGTTTCGGGTTTGGCAAGAGATTCGGACTAGGGTTTGGTCAGCAACTTGGATGTATAAGTGGTACTCAATTGGTGCTCACTGAGCTGAGGCTTAGGTTGAACTCGAAGATATGCGCGGTTTGGGGGCCTAGTTGAGCATTCAGCGAGCAAGGGTCGAGGATTGGGGTTTTCCAACACCCAAAGTCGAGCCCAAAGCCCTTAGAACGGGTCCTCAGCTTGGAGTCCAGGTGAGTATTTCTCGCCTCCTAAATATTAGTAATTTCGAAACGTTTTAACCCTTAAGATGAGATGCATGTTAGTTTAAGGTTGATTAGGGTGACTGAAATTGTGAAGTGATTATGTATGTTTAGTTCGATTGAATTCAGGCCCAGATTATGCATGTTCAATTAGTTAATTCATGCTATCGATGCTTGCAAAATTAGCTGAATCATGTTTAAAAGTAGCTCCTGAATCAACCTAAGCACGCTTTCATTCGATGCCTATTAATTTAGTTAATTCGTGCTTGAAATTGGTTTCGAAAGAACCTAAGAATGTTTCCAATCAATGCATGTTAAGTTTAGTTAATCTATGCTTATAAGTGGCCTTGAAATAAACTAATAATGTTTCAAATCAATGTTTGTTTAATTAAGTTAATTCATGCCTAGAAGGGTTGTTTTGAATTAACATGTTAGCATTCGAATCGATGTTTGTTTAATTAAGTTAATTTATGCCTGAATGGTAGCTTCGAAATGATATGTGAGCACCTAAAATCGATGCTTGAATAATTATTTAATTTATCCCTGATTAATAGCGTCGAAATGAAATATGAATGTTTAGAATCGACACCTGTATACTTAGTTAATTCATGCTCAATTAATAGCTTTGAAATGAAATGTGAATGTTTAGAATCGATACACGTACACTTAGTTAATTCATGCTCGAATAATAGCTTTGAAATGAAATGTGAATGTTTAGAATTGATATATGTAGACTTAGTTAATTCATATTTGTTTAATAGCTTCGAAACAAAATATGAATGCTTAGAATCGATACATGTACACTTAGTCAATTCATGCTCGTTTAATATTTTCGAATTGAAATGTGAATGTTGAGAATCGATATATGTACGCTTTGTTAATTCATGTTTGTTTAATAACTTCGAACGAAATATGAATGCTTAGAATCTATACATAAACACTTAGTCAATTCATGCTTGTTTAATAGCTTTGAATTGAAACGTGAATGTTTAGAATCGACACATATACACTTAGTTAATTCATGCTCGATTAATAGCTTCGAAATGAAATGAGAATGCCTAGTATCGATGCTTGTGTGATTAGTTAAATTTACACCTGAATAGTGACTTCGAAATAATAAATGAACACCTCGACTCCATGTCTGCCTATTTAGTTAAATCATGTTTAAAAGTAGCACTTGAATCAACTAAGCATGTCTTGAATCGATGCCTGCTAAGTTAATTAATTAATGTTTGAAAGTAGCCTGCGAATAGACCTAAACACGCCTTAAGCCGATGTATGTTGAGTTAGCTGATGCATGCTACGGGTAGCTTTTGAAACAACCTAAACGTGCCTTAAGTTATTCTAAGTTGAGTTAGTTGATCATGCTTGAAAAATAGCCTTGAAATGACCTAATAACACTTTGGATTGATGCATGTTAATTTAGTGGATTCATGCTTGAAAGTGGTTGTTGTTCATGTTTAGTGAATTGTGTGTTATGTAAATAAACAACATTTAAAACGATGTATATGGATTTAGTTAATTTATGGTTAAAAGTAGCCTCTGAGACGACCTAAGCATGCCTTAGATTGATGCGTATTGAGTTAGTTGATTCATACTTAGAAGTATTCTTTGAAACTACCTGAGAACATCTTAAGCCGATACATGTCTAGTTGACTAGTTATACTTTGAGAACGACATAAGAATGACATGCTCGTTTCTTAAATGTAAGTTATGAATACAAGTTAGTTCATGTCTTATTGGTTCTTCTAGTTCGTTGAGTATCCTGCTTAAGTTAATGAAATGTATATGTTATATAAGCCGTATTGTGTCACTGAATAGGTGCTACTTGCTCGGTAAGTACATAAGCTCTATTACACATTTCTTTAAAAGCTTTATGATAATATGCTATGGTTATAAAATTGAAAAGTGATATGGTAGTTGGATGGTTTGAGGTAGAACTATGAGTGGTTTCAGGTTTCCTGTGGTCAGTTGCTATGTGAGAAGGGAGTTTGGGTTGTGATTAACCGCAATCGTGTGGATTGCGAGGCCATGTGTGGCTCATGTTGTTAAGTTGAATTATGAAGTGTTTAAATGTGTACATGTGCACCCCTACCCTTTCTATGTTATTAAGTTTGATTATTTGCATAAGGGTGAGTTTTGAAAAAGAAGGATTTCATGTTTTGGAATGATAATAGCAATAAGTACTAGTGCATGATGGCCTATTTTAACTAAATGAATACAGTTTTGGGAGTGAACTCACCTGAACGGGGGAATCTCTAAAGAGTTTTACAAAGACGTGAGTTGTATGATAAAGAATTTCACTGTGAGAAGTTGCAAACTTATTAGCCATTATGGCCATACGCTTTAAATTGGCTAAGATAATATGCTTTGGAAAATATGATATGAATGATGTTAGCCTAGGGAATAAGTCCTGGTACTAGAAAACCCTAAAACACCCTAACGAGGGTAATAGTCCAATATGTTAAATGTAGCCATCCCAAGAGTAAGATCTTATGCGTGAGCGTTAGGTCTCATTATGGGGTTGAGAATGGATATCACCCAATCAGCACCCTGTAATAATCTTATGCTAGATGTATTTTCCTAATAAGCGAAGAAAAGTAGTCGGCAATACGCCATTTCAAGTATTTCAGAAAGAAAGTTTTTATGGGCCATTAAGAGGCTAGATGAATGAAACGTGAAAAGCTTATAAGGATCAGTATGCGACCGATATGAAAGAGACCTCTTTTAAAGAATATAAGCCTCAAGAGGCTAAGAGAAGAGTTTTTTATGAGCCTTAAGAGGCTAAATGAAGTATTTTTAGTAAAAGAAAAGAAAGCTTCCTGTGCATGACATGTGCATATTCCAAGTATAACTTATGAATAAGATGCTAAGTAAGATACGAACATATAAAAAAAAGGCTTTATGAGCATATTTCATGCATATCCTATGAATAAGATTTGATTGAGACTTGAAATGTATGTCTTGTGCATATCATATGAAGGAAATGCCAAGAAAAATATGATTATGAAAAGAGATAACCTTATGGGCACATCATATGAATGAGGTTTCATGCATAGTTTAAATGGAATGCAAAGAAGTTATGTTTATGAAAAAGAAAGATCCCTATACTTAGCCCTCGATACTTGCTTATATGCTTAACTGCTTGTTAGTAAAGGAACTTAGTCATTCAGGGACCTAGAAATGTATTTGAGTGGTTAAAATGATGTTTATGGTTAGTAATTCTTCCTTGAGGATTTATGAATGCCTAATATAATAATAAAGTATGAATACGTGATATGTGACTATATTGAACATTATTGCCTGCAACGGTTTTGGTTTTAAGGGGTCGGGGAATACTCACTGAGCGTGTGGTTGCTCATCCCACTACGCTTTCCCCCTTTTCCCCAGGTTTTCTTTGTGATAGGAATACGTTGAGTCAACCATGCTGAAATGGAAGTCACCCTTGCTTCAAGGGAGTCAAGTGTGCTCATAGTGAAGTAGTCTCGTTGCTTGATGATATTATAGAATGTATTCTTAGTCTGTAAACGTATGTAAACCAAGTATTCTAGTTTATGTAATGCATATGGTATAAAGGTTGCTCTGTATGACCATATGAGCCAACCATCTAATTAGTTAGATGTCTTCTTGGTCAAAGTTAGTTATGTTTTGGGATGTAAACCCCAATACTCCGGTTATGTGAACTGTTGAGTCGTATCTTTCATTTCTTCTTTATTAATGAACCATATTGTTTGAGTACTCCAAGCGAGTTGCTCGTTGATTTATGAACTCAGGCGCATAGCCGTTGAGCTTATTTTAAAATGTTGTACGCTTCTGTTAATTGTAAGGGTTTATTGTAAGGCTTTTAACCTGAAAACGGTCAGCCTTTAGGA
This sequence comes from Carnegiea gigantea, assembly GCA_029747015.1. Taxonomy (NCBI): domain Eukaryota; kingdom Viridiplantae; phylum Streptophyta; class Magnoliopsida; order Caryophyllales; family Cactaceae; genus Carnegiea; species Carnegiea gigantea. The sequence goes on from JAKOGI010001006.1 coordinate 275,603, forward strand.
AAAATTCTGTCCGTTTCACCCCAAAAATTAGGTAGGAAGCAAGAAAACGTAACGCTCCTGGCCGTAGGGGCTGGGGGTGTTATACTCACCCCACAAAGATACTCCCCTCGTTTTGAAGCTTGTGGATAGTCCTTCGATTATAGAGTTTTAAAATTTTATCTAGTTTGGACATTTTGGAGGAGCTTCGAGAGATTTCCTGCTTAAATTTTATGAAAAGTCATGCTTACATATTGTAGGATGATCTAAACAAAGCACATAGCCCTACGTACATTTTGGGCTTATTTAAACTGAACGGGATTACTAGTAACTTCCTAATTGACTTGGTCTATTAATCTCTCTCTGTAGGATACAGGTTCTGAGTAGGTGAAAAATGACTTCCACAATTACGCGTTTCGAACATGCACTGTTTTGATAAGATCTAAAGTGATTTCCCCATTTTTTCAGAGAATATGAGCAGAGAAGATGCTCATTGTTTTATTGCATCAGACCAAAAGCCCAAATGAATACAACGGTGCATATCTATTTATACAAAATGTCGAGAGAAGAAGGAAGATGAAAGAGAAAACAAAACCACCAACAATTAGAAAAAGAAAAAAGAAAGTCCATTTGCATTCCTTTCTTTTGTTCTTGCATTTTTAGTTATGCACTTGCATTCCTTCCTTTTTTTTTTTTTTCACCCCTTGCATTTTCAGTTAGTTGAGCTGAATCCTCTACTGGTTGGAGTTCTGATGCTAACACACCCCCTCAAATTGGAGGGCGAATGAACCCCCCAATTTGGACATGATAAAGTGATGAATAGGACTAACGAGGGGTTTAGTGCATATATCAGCCAATTGAGGCTTGATATGTGAATAACTTAAACTGAAAAGTCCTTCCATGAGTTTTTGTCTGACAAAGTGGCAATCTACCTCTCAAAATACAATAAAACTATACCTCCAATCCTCAGTATGCTATGCAACAAGAAGCAATCACCAAACTCCGGTCCACTATTGATGACCAGTGCCAAACAATAATACCATCAAAGTTCTCAAGGCAACTCAACATATACAGCTACCAAAAAAACCAGAGGGATTGCCTTGGGAGCAAAGAAACCAAAGTTCTCAATAAAAATGATTAAAGTGGTTATAGTTGAATGCAACCAACTCATCTACAGAGGACAAGATTGAGAATTTAGGCAGAAGTCAATTACGGTGGGTAGCATGATTGCATTGACGGTGAAAAAAAATTGCATTTAGTCAGGAAACCCAATTGCAAACAATCAGAGAACTTGCCTCACACAAACACAGATTCAGGGGCTTCTATCACCGGAAACCACCACCTCGCCGAAAATGGCAAACCCTAATTTGCTATACACCGTTCGAAACGTCAACAAATAGGATGTGAGTGATGCAAGAGAGGCAACGATTGACACTCGAGATGGCGAAAGTCAGTGCTATTTTGCTATCAACCTTGCCAACATCGAAGCAGAGAGGAGAGGCGCGATTTTGGAGAGAATTTGAAATGGAGATCGAGAAGCTAGCAGAGAGATGAGGAGAAATTGGAGACTGGTGTCGAAGCAGAGAGATGAGAGCATAATTAAAAGAACTTTAATAGTTGGAGACCAAATTCAGAAACAGGAAGCATCTTTGGTCTCTAAGTGGAGACCGCATATTGATTTCGGTCTCTAAATTGATTAGAGACCGGGAATTTTGGTCTCTAAGTGAAACCCCTTCTAGAAGTTTGATCTAAGAAATCCGAGACCGAAATTTATTTTGGTCTCTAATGGAAACCGCGCCTGGAGTTTTGTCTCTAAATCTGAGACCAAAAACCACTTCGGTCTCTATTGAAAACTAATTTTGGAGTTTTGTATGTAAATCTAAGACGGAAATTTTTTTTATGGTCTCTAATTGAACCCAAAATCACATTTGGTCTCCAAAATCTGAGATCGAAAATTATGTTGGTCTCAAGTGGAGATCGTATATTGATTTTGGTCTCTGAATTGATTTCAATTTGATACCAGGGTTTTCGGTCTCTGAATTCAGTCTTCAAATTTAATTAGAGAATGTTTTATATTTCGGTCTCTATTTTTCGGTCTCCATTTACACGGATTGTTATAGTAAGTGCATAAGTATAGTGATAGTGGGTCACTGTACCTGAGCCCTTTCCTAGTGATAAGTGATGATAAACACTCCTCATTAAATCATATACTATAAGCCTACTGCTAATGCATATAAAAATCCAACTCACAGGATGCATAAGGAATCCTAAATGCAAGCCTACCCTGTTTAAACAATTGTCATTCCATTGAATCATATTGTTTCTTGAGGACTACTTTAAACACGAATCATGGGTATACCAGCTCAATCATAATGTTTAGCTCACTCATATGAAAGTAGAATATCATCGTCAATGTGTCTTCCAAGTATAAATGATGCTAGGAGCTACAAAAGATATTAGGCTATACCACGCTGAGTATATTAGCAAAGAATTTGGATGTAATATTGTAGAATATGGTACAACAAGCAATAGGTCTGTATTCACATAACTTTAGAGGTTGCTTAACTTTGTATCAAGGGTGACAGTGGTACAAATTTCACTCTTAAGTGTCTTGCCTATAGTGGAGAACTTCTAGCCTACAACCATAATGTCCATCCTAATAGTGTCCCATGCTTTCTTATAAGAAGTTGATGTGTAACTACCCGCTCATGGGGCTTAGTCATCATCTCCAAAGTTACACATCTGACTTCATTTACCAGCAACTTCCATACATAATAGGCCTGTTATACAAGAGTTACTCTCTTACCCTTATAAATGGTAGAAAGATCAAACATTTGCAACTCCTCTCGATAGGCTCCCAACATCCTAATAAAAATTTTGTTGAAAATATCTTTGATTTGGTTATGACCATAAATCTTCTCATCAGTCTCATTCACCACATAGTTAATCCTTGTTATGAACCTCCTATCCTTGACACTAGCATGATTACATAAGCACTTAACAATATTGCACTTTGATTTTGAAACACTTTACTAAATCTAGAGAAAATAGGATGGAAATACAAAAAAGAAAAGAAGCAGCAAAATATGAAAATTCAGTTGTTGAAGGTCAACATGATTAAATGAGCATAATCAAAGCTCCATATAAAGTACAAACATCCTTGCCTTCAATTGAGCACAAAATTTAAATGTCATTACCTAAAGGGGCATATCGGTGCACAAGTATCCTGCGTTCACACAGGGTCCGGTGAAGGGCCGCACCCCAAGGGGTGAATTGTAGGTAGCCTAATCTGACTTTATCAAGCAACCTAACATGATTAAATGTCATTCCCTAAAAAACGCAATTGAAATTGAACATCACTAATTACTCACAAAAACCAAACAAGAAAAAGAAACCATCACAATGCTTCTCTTCTAACTAAAATAAAAGAAAAAAAAGGGAATGTCCATGGAATTTTTTGGGGGAGGGGGAGGGGCAAAAACCCTATAAAGGCAAACGAGAGGGAGTTGACACCCTATCGCTTCAGCATAGAGGAGACGGTCCACATGGCGATGTGAGGAAACTAAAGCCCTTTCCTAATGATCACCAATCTTATAATCTAGGTGGTAGTACAGAAGATGACAATGGACAAGATTATCAAGAGATGAAAAGCAAGGAACTTAGAGGAGTGACGTTGATTAAATCAGAGAATAAAAGGAGCAGACTTAAAGATAAGAATGGGCTAAGTTCATGGCGAAGGTGAAGAAAAAGCTTCTGAGAGAGAGAGAACGAACCAACTTACCGAACTAAAAAGAATTTTTTTGAGTTTTTAGGTTCGGGCAATTTGGGGTTTTAGGTCAAAACTTTTCGTTCAAAACCCAAAGCTTTTGGGTGGCTTCAGGGAGATTTAGGGATTCGGATCAATTTGTGCCAAATTTACCTTTCAGTCTGCAAATTGTGAGATTGCTTGGTCACTATGTTTAGAGAAAACTTCTTCGACTAATTAATCATAGATATCAAATTTTGACCAATTAAGGTGGTTTCTGATAGATATTTAATTTTCTAGTCCTAAAAGTGGAGACTAACATTTTTTTTTTTTTTTTGGTATTGGTGCGAATGGTAGGCAAACTAACCCCAAGTTCATATCTCGTGAGACAACCCTAGGAGAAGGAAGGTATAACAGAAGGTAGGGAAACAAGAGGAGAGCAAACTCCCCTATGGATCTAGTGGGATGTGAACATACAATCCTTATTGGAAGATGGGTAAACTTTTACTGGGCCATTCCTTTGGTGGTTGGAGAATAATGACGTTGGTTTCTAAATGGAGACTAATTTTTTAGTTGCAAGCAAAAAACAACAATTTGGATTTCATATTAAGACCGATTAACTCTATTGCTGCCAGAGATTTATTTTCTTTTTTTCAATGTAATGAGCAATTGCATCAATCTCTAAGGGAGAATTTTATTTTGGGTTTAAACCACAATGAATTCAAAAGTCAATCTCTCTCTCTCTCTCTCTCTCTGTCTCTCTCTCTCTCTCTCTCTATCTTTCTCTCTCTCTCCCAACACACACATATATTTTTGCATATTTGTCCTCAATCTCCCTTAAGTTTTGCCTATTACTTCTTGGGAAGAAAACTATGATTAAGGTGATGCTAAAGTTTAAATTACCATATTCTTCATTTCTTTTTTTGTTTGTCAATGAAATATTTATGTTTTAAAAAAATTGACTGCAAATGTAATATTTAGTTACTTGAACTACCGTAAAAGACCTACAACAAAATAAAGCATAGATTTCTTATTTGCATGGACTTCTAAAGATAAATTCACTATACTTACTAGAAATCGTCAGAGTGAATCGTTCGGTGATGGTTCTTGCCATCAAACCATACCTTCAAACTTGATCTATTGATTTGTGACCATGTTATCACACAATCCACACCTTGGATGCAAGGCATAGTATTCCAAAACCTTCCTCTTGATTGGAACCAAGTCCCTTTTGCTTTATTACTTTCGGTTTAGATGATTCTAATCCTAACAGAAACATCTTTTTTCAATAAAATGAATTTTGTGTATTTTCAACCAAATATGTGGGCAGCTCCACACTAAGTAGTAACCACAAAAGTGTAAAGACATTAAGGTATGGTGCCTTGACTCATACTTATTCGAGCAAGAAACTTGCAAATGACAGACAGCTTAAGGTAGAAAAAGTTAACAATCATTTCAAAGAAACAAACGACTATTGACCACGAAGTAATAAAACTGCATTTGAGGAAGTGCAGTCATATACAAAACAATGTAAGCAAAAACAAAGTAGAATAAAAATAGAAACTAATAAAATGTCATGTCGTTTTGATCTACAAGAGATATAATTAGAAAATCTCAATAAGTTAATCTTCCATGTGCCATTTCACTTTAAGGACTTGAATCAACTAATGCTCATTTGGCCATCATAACCTTGACAAACTCATCGTAGTTTATTTGACCATCACTATCTGCATCAGCCTCACGGATCATCTCTTCAACCTCTTCATCTGTCAGTTTCTCACTAAGATTTGTCATCATGTGGTGAAGCTCAGCTGCAGAAATGAAACCATTTTGATCCTTGTCGAAAACTCGAAAAGCTTCTCTTAACTCTTCCTCTGAGTCTGTGTCTTTCATCTTCCTAGCCATAAGGTTAAGAAACTCTAGAAAGTCGATTGTGCCATTCCCATCTGCATCCACTTCATTTATCATGTCCTGGAGCTCAGCTTCAGTTGGGTTTTGTCCAAGTGAACGCATCACTGTTCCGAGCTCCTTGGTGGTGATGCAACCTTTAGCAACATTACATAAAGCATACATAAATAAGAATTAAATAATTGTATCCAATAGTATTAGGAAAGATTTATAAGGAGAAATAAATAATTTATAATATGTCAAAACACAATAACAAATGTAAGAAGAAAATAAGTTATCAACTAATATGTGTTTGCCATAATCCTTAAATACAGGATTTACTCCTATTGAAAATATGTCTTTATAGAGTAGAGCTCTAATGATCATCCTCCCAAGAATGCAACATATTCTCTTAGTAATAAGCATTAATAATAGGAACAAGATTTATAAGCTGGAGTATTTAATACATCTATCCTCCCAATAGGCCTGGCAGTGGGTGGGAGCCCCAATGGACAGTCTGGGTCAGACCCATCAAAAAAGTGGCCAATGCCCACTTAAATGATAAATGGATCAGGCTTTTAACAGGTCATTCAATCAGGGCAAAATCGGGTCGATCGAGGGTCGGGATATGGGTTAAGCCGTTAAGGGCCTATGAATGAGGGTCTCAGAAGTTTCAGGAGCACGACTCAGTAATTTCTCTCTCTCTATCGCTGATCTTCCCCTCTCTCTCTCCCTAAGTAGTGGTTTCTCCCGATCGATCGACTCTGCAGTTCTCTCTCTCTCTCTCTCTCTCTCTCTCTCTCTCTCTCTCTCTCTCTCTCTCGTCGCTCAATCGATCTCAGAACTCTCTGGTTTTTTTATCTCAGTTAAAATCAGGGCCCAGGGATGACGCAAGGCTGAAGTCGGTGAAATTGAACCTAGGGTTTTCGATATGGTTTGTTTGCTTCTCAGGTAAACCCTTTTCTTTATTTGTCTTAAATCCTTCAATTCACCACTTCTTTCTGGACCGTTCATTGCTAATCTCTCTCAAAATGGGGTTTTTGATTGAAGGAGTAGACCCTTCATTGCTGCAATTAGCAGGGATTGCCCTGATAAGTGGTAATTTGGTGATTATAGTAGACCCTTCAAAATGGGTTTTTTTCTGCTTGTTTTTTGGGTTTTGGGTTGTTGCTGCTGTTGCTTATTACTGATATTTGGAATGATGACATAACTTAGAGCACCAATATTATCATATTAGCGTGCTTAGATTCTTCTGAGCTTATTACTGCTGTTGTTTATTCTGGGTTTTTTTCTACTTGTTTTTCTGGGTTTTAAGAACTTTATTTATGGGTTTTTCTCTACTTTTTTATTCTGGGTTTTTCGACAGTTGAAGTTTTGCTGAAGTGAACGAGGGCAGCAGCTGCGCATTTGGAGCAAGCAGTCAAGTTTGGGTTCTTGAATTTGCAGTCTTTGTGAATTAAAAAAATTTTTACTTGTAGTTGGACTTGTCTTGTTCATTATGGGCCTTTTATGAACTTTCAGAATAATTTTTTACCATTTCTATTGTGCTGAGAGACAAGCCACTAAGCGTAGAATTCAGTTCATCCATATTGTTTTTAAAGTCCTAATATCAAAGCTAACAATGTTAAACTGGGGCGAGTCATGGGTGGGTCAGGGTCGCCTAGCCGATGACCTGACCCGACCCACTAAAATTTTACTGTTGATCCGACCCGCTCCTTTTTGCTATTGGACTTGCCCTGACCCAGGTCGACCAGGGCCACTGCCCAGGTTTACCTCCTAAGAATGCAACATATTCTCTTGGTAATATTCTCCTAGTAATATGCGGTGATAATAGGAACAAAAAAATAGAGATATATTAGACAAAACTAAATTAATGCATCCAGCTAAGGGCATCCTAGCCAAATGGACCGCATGCTGTTTTGGGACCCTCGGGGCACACGCGTCAGCCCCAGCCGAGGCCACGTGTGGCGTGAAACGGTCACGCATTTTAATTTTGTTTTGGTCGTTTTCGCCGGTAAACGACGCGTTTTACGTTGTTATTGTGAAGGGAATGAAGCGCATAAGTGTGGGCCGGGCAAAAAAAAGAAAAAATGGCGGAGCTAGCCGTGGGCCTTGTTTTTAGTGTAGGCCCGAGCTGAACTCGAGAAAATGTATTCGTTGCCCGTCCAAACAGCTACATTTTGAGTTTTTTTTTTTTGAAAGATTATTTTTTATATAAATATGTAAAGGTTGTGTTGCAAAAAAATAATTTTCAAAATTTCTCCAAATCTCTCAATCTGAAAATCTGTCTTTGTAGTAGCTCAATCTCTTTGGAAGTCAAGAAGCAAAAATTGTGGTCAGTACAAAAATCAATTTATACATTTTTATGTCAATAAAATAAATATTCTTTACTCTCAAAAAATTAAAAATATTCACATATGTTACAAAAGCTAAAACACAAAAACAGCATAAAAAATAAAAAGTAATAAATTAAGTTTAAAATTGTGAGCTCCAGGACAATTAATTATCCTGAAATGAGTTCCAGTGGCTGAAAATTTAAATGGAACGCAAGTGGAACTTATGCTGACATGGAAGACTTGAGTTTCGAAAAATGGAACTCTGACTGGGATGCTCTAAGTATGTTTTTAGGTTATGAACTAGAGTTATAAGCTGGACTATTTAATTCATGTTGGCACCATAAACTCACGTCGTAATTCGGTTTTCTTGAGTACTCTAAAAACCATGCCTAAGGCTTAGACTCATATAGCTAAATCCAATGTGTGTATACTATGACAGACACCATAAATGAATGAGTTCCCGATCTCATGAAGAGTAAAAATCAACCTAGACATTGTAGTTTTGTATAATTCACACAACAAAAAGGATCTCGTTAATGACGTTCAGCACTGCAAGTCTAGGCCAACTAAGAACTGATCTTTATTAATATGAATCTACTTGTTGGATTTCCTATCATGTAGAGGTTGGATTACCAATTTTAGCATTACATTTATTTAGGAAGTTTGCTACTCCTCCAATCGATGTACTTTACACTTATTTTCTTTCGTGGTGGCTAGTTACACAAAAAACTAAATTCATCAAAAAATTATGTCTCCTAAGTATTAACACAATTCTCTATTTCACTTTTATATATTTTAATTTTAATATTCAACATTGTTCAGGTATCCTAACTATCATCATACACTTGCGCGAGTGTTGTTACCCTCATATATGAAGAGATACCTTTAAATATGTTCTTTTGTTGTCATACTTTTCAGATATTTAATATGAATAGATGTTATTCCAAATACACAGTATCTAAATAAAGTGCATACTTTTTAACATAGTTTATCATATCTCATCAATAGATCCCATTATCGTCACTATTCACTCCTTGTATAGTGGAAACAATTGTATGAAATGCCAATCAATATTTTAATTATTGTTATACTATCTCCACATTTAATTATCAAATGCTCTTAAAATTTTTCAATAACTTAATGCTCATATAAAAATAAGCGTATTATCAACACCCTTACTTTTGCAGTAAATAGAATTTTATAGAAACCATAAAAATATAATGAAATTAATGAAAATCTAAAATCTAAACATTCTCAACCCTTCTCCCAACCACTACCTTGCCTCCATAGCTACCACCCCCTCGCTTGCAACCAAGCCAACCCCACCACCACCACTAGCCCTTCTTGAATAGGCCCTTGTACCAAGCAGCCTCATCCATTAGGCATTGGTTCCTTTCATGGACACCTTTCCACTAGTGCTCCCACACCTTTCCACATGGTATTAGAGCCGGTGGCTCCATAAGTTAGAAATAATTTTAATTATTATTTTCCTTTCTTCTTTTTTTGCTGTGCTTCCTATGGCTCTCTTCCCTAGCAATTCATGACCTCCATTCCCGTATGCCACCAATGGTTGTTTAGCTCTGCTCCCGGAGCCATGACCCAGTGACCATTCACGCCTCCACCGGCTTGCTTTTGGCCTTGAGGATCCCATCTCCTCCACCGACACCACCACGCCTAGCATGCTGCTACAGTCACCGATGAATTATACTCAGCCCCTGTGCAGTCCAACCTCACTCCCTGAACTGCCACCATAACACCCTCCGATGACGACCAGTTTGCTAATCTATCCAACTTTTGGTGTGTCCTCTGCCTTTGCTACCGGTGTATTTTTGCCACCTCCCATGTTGCCGCGACCACTATTTTGCTGTCTATGGTGTTTCCATGGGCAATGCTTTCCTCAGTCGCACCTCTAGACAGTGGCCTGGGCGCACTGTTTGCTTTTGCTGGTCCTCACCAGCACTCAATTCCTACCTCTTCCATGCCCACCCTTGACTAAGTTATCACTGGCCTTCCACACCTCAAGTTCGGACCCTCCCCCGCAGCTCCTCTTCTGTGCTCTCATCCCGTTTTTTCCCACGTCTATCAATATATCTGATAAGTGTTGAGAATGTGCATCAATTTAGGGTCATTTGATAGCATTTCTTAGGGGATTATGTGTTTAAGTGAATGATTTGCACCCCTTTTTCTGTTTTACGCTTGGATATACTTCTTTGATGCATTTTATAGGTTTTAGGACCCATTAGGTCACCATAGAGGTAATCCCATCCCATATGCCCGTGGGGGAAAAAAGAAAAGAGGATCTTGGAGTCAGTGCTAACCACAGTAGGCTGAAAACTGCCAGCCCCTTCACCTTCACTTGTTGTGTGGCTCTGAATGCTTGTGTTCATGTATATGAAGGTGTCCTCAGTTGAAGGCAACTCCATCCCCACTCATCGTGTCACTTATCTGTCTCATGAGTATGGAAATTTTCTAATCATTTGGAGGAAAAATAGGATTTGAAGGAAGAAATTGGCAAGGGTACTTGAAGATTAAGAGATCATCAAAGAACTTCTATAGATTGCTAGCATACTCTTCCTTTTGTTTCTTCTTGAACTCATGTTAACTTGATTTAGATGATGTTTAATTTGAACATGTGTGAGTAGTTTACTTTAATCTAGGGATTTGCTAGCCAAAACATTGACGTTGGATCCCTAATTCTATTGCTTGTGCTTATTCGATCTTGGAATGATTTTATTTTATCTTGCGATTGAATTGTTGTGAGTGAATTTGGCCATATTTGCTTGCACATACTAGATGGTTGAGTGAAGCGCCGAAAGGAGAAACTCACTATTAGACTTACAAGATTGAACTTGACTTATTACAACAACAATAACAACAACTCCCAGTGTGGGTCCCGCTTTCGCGGGATCTGAGGAGATCCAGCTGTAGGCAACCTTACCCCTACCGGTATTCCTACCCATAGAGAGGTTGATTCCTTAAGACCTACAAAACAGTTTTTTTTTTTTTTTTAATCTTGAAAAAAGAATTGCATGTTGAGAGGAGACTAGTAGTTAAAACCAATAAACTAGACCAAAACAAAGATATTTTATAGAATGGTAATTGCATAAGTATAGGCAATTCGATTTATTTCGAAAGAAAAGATTGAATTAAATTAGATTGCATTCATTTGAATAATCCAAAATAGAAAAGAGCGCCTAATAAATCCGAGGATCCAGCTCTTTACTAGGCAAAATAAATTCATAGATGCTTTTGCTTTGATTGATTTCTCGAGATTGTTGCTTTAAAGTCAATTAGCATCATTAAAACACCCATTGCAAATTTATTTGCTTAGCATTTTTAATAGGACAAAACTCGATAGATTGCTTTAATCCCTGGGGACGATATTTAACGTAGACTACAACACCTATAAACTTGCAGGTTGTGTTAAGTTTTGGCACTGTTGTCGGGGACTAATTTATCAAATATTGAGTTAATTCTAGATAATTGACTAAGTACTTTTCTATTTGATTTTTAATCTGCTTTGGTAGTGTTTATGCTGGTGCTTGCAAGAATTCTTTTCCCTTTTATGTCAAGTCTGTTTTCATACGAACCCGATCCCGAGATTGAAAGGACTTTTTGTTTAAGGAAGAAGAAGCAAAGGTTAGACAAGTAAAGGTGCAATCTAATGGTATGGGAGGCTGAAGAAGGACACTCTGGGATTTCATTACCCTGGGAGTCCAAGGCATCACTTCGAGTATCTTCTGACCAACTGTGGAAGCTCATAATTTTGAGCTTAAATTAGCACTCGTCTCTATGGCTCAGCAAGGACAATTTCATATTGCTCCAATAAAACGCCCTAGTCTACACCTCTTGGGCTTTTTGATGTGTGATACATTAAAGCTAAACGGTTTGCCTTCGCTTATTTCCCTTTTTACTAAAGGATAAGGCACCGAGATGGTTCCATTCATTGCCTCCGGGGTCCATCACAACTTGGGATGAGCTCACTGGGGCTTTTCATGTCAAATTCTTCGATTCTATCAAGACGGCAAGCTTGAGGAACCAAATGACTACCTTTGCTCAAAGGGATGATGAGGCACTTCATGAAGGATGGGAGCAATTTAAAGACTTATTATGCTTGTGCCTCACCATAGGCTCCAAAAATGGAGGATCGTCCAAACGTTCTACAATGGAGTTGCTTAACCTATATGATCTGCCATTGATGCAGCGGTGGGTGGCACCTTGATAAACAAAACAGAGGATAAAGCCTATAACTTTATTGAGGAGATGACATTCAGTAACTTCCAATGGTCTAATAAGAAAGGCCAACCTAAACGGGTTGGAAGTAAGCTTGAAATAGATGCACTTACTTTAATTTCTATTAAAGTAGATGCTATGACCCAAAGATTGGATTGTTTGAATGTTAGTACTGTAAATTCAAGTGCCCCTCCTCTATATGAAATTTGTGGCTCCGTTGGCATCTAACTAAAAATTGCCAAGTTCGGAGTCCTTTTATCCAAGACACTACTGACCAAGTTAATTATATTATCTATAACTAGAGACTGACTAATGACCCTTATTCCAATACCTATAATCTGGGTTGGAAGAATCACCTAAATTTCTTATATAGGTCTAACCCTCCCACTTTGCCCCAAATGAATGCTAGACCACCCCTTGGGTTTCAAAGGCCTCCATTTCCTCAACGAGCTCCCCAAAAGTCTAACTTAGAGGCTATAATGCTAAGCATGCCCATGGCACAACAAAAGCAAGATGAGTACATAAAGCAATTAGCCTCGAAGGTTGATGTGCTTACTACTCATAATAAGATGTTGGCAGCCCAAATTACCCAACAAGCTAGCTCTTCATATATACACTGGGGAAGACTTCCTAGTAAGCCCGAACCTAACCTTAGAGTACAATGCAATTGCATGATTTTAAGGGGGGTAAACAACTTGAGGGGCCTAATGGGGTTTATGATGATGTGAGTCTGCATCATGATGAGAATGTTGTGTCTAGTCCCATATGATGTACATGATGATGTCGTGAAGGATACTAATCAGATTCTTAAAGACCCTAAACATACTTTCCTAAAATCCTACACTCTGCCTTTGTCTTTCCCTCAAAAAATGGCTAAGGCTAAGCTTGATTTACAGTTTAGGAAGTTTTTAGAGGTCTTAAAGAAACTCTACATTAATATTCCATTCACTAATGCTTTATCTCAAATGCCTTCTTATCCTAAATTTTGGAAAATGATTATGTCCAATAATAAAAAGCTAGAAAAGCATAGGACAATAGCATTGACTGAAGAATATAGTGCCATGATCCAAAAAAAGCTTCCCGCTAAGCTTAACAATCTAGGTAGCTTCTCTATCCCTTCCTTGATAGGGAATGTGTGTATTAAACATGCATTCTGTGATTTAAGCTTAAGTGTGCTCTTAGGGCATGCTTCTATGCATGAGAAGCTTGACTTAGGAGAGATGAGACCCACTACCATCTCTCGAAAATTAGCACATCGTTCTGTGAAATACCCTATAGGTGTTTTAGAGGATGTTCCCATTAAGGTGGGAGATTTATATGTGCCGGTTGATTTTGTGATACTTGAAATGGAAGAGAATACGCGCACCCCTATCATTCTTGGAAGGCCTTTCTTCGCCGCTGGGTGCCGTATTGATGTGAAGAATGGTAAATTATCCTCTAATGTGTGGGGCCATTATATGAGGTTGAATTTGTTTAAAGCTTCGAAATTCCCTTTTATTTATGATGAGTGCTATAGAATCAATGTGATTGATAATGCAGTAAGGGAAGAAGGCAGTAACCATGATTTTAGTGACCTTCTTCAGCATTGTATGTAGAATGATGGTACTACTAAGGAAGAGAATCCTGAAGTTGCCATGTGTGCTCACTTCTTGGAAGCCTCTCCACAAGTTCCACCTTCCTTTGCAAAGGTGGAAGAACTAGCTTCTGATAAGCCCTCATCCGATGACGAACGTGCCTTCGACATAGAGTTGACACCTTTCCCTTCATCTTTGAGGTATGAATTCCATGGCCTAAACTCTACATACCTTATGATTGTTCATGCTAATCTGAATGCATCTCAAATTGATTTTTTACTTAGAGTAGTTTGATTGCATCGAACTGCCATAGGATATACTATTGATGACTTAAAAGGAATTCACCATTCTGTGTCCATGCTTCGCATTTTGATGGAAGATGGCCATAAACCCTCAATCGACCACCAAAGGAGGTTAAACCCTAACATGAAAAAGGTGGTTAAGAGGAAAATTTTGAAATTGCTTAAAGCCGACATTATCTGCCCTATCTCTAATAGTAAGTGGGTAAGCTTGGTCTATGTTGTGCTTAAGAAATGGGAGATAACAGTTGTGAAAAATAAGAACAATGAACTGACTCCCACTTGGACAGTCACGGGTTGGCGTATATGCATTAACTATAGGAAGTTAAATAAGGCTAGCCATAAAGACCATTATTCCCTTCCCTTCATTGGCCAAATGTTTGAGAGGTTGGCTAAGAACTCCTATTTTTCTACCTAGACAGGTATTCGGGGTTTTTGCAAATCCCTATCCACCCTAGTGACCAAGAAAAGACCACCTTTAGTTGGCCATATGGGACATTTGCATATAGGAGGATGCCATTTAGGCTATGCAATGCCCCCCCGCCTTTCAATGTTGCATGATGCCCACTTTCTCTGATTTTATTAAGGATATTATGGAGGTGATTGTGGATGATTTTTTTATGTATAGAACCTATTTTGGCCATTGCTTGCAAAATTTTTCCAAAGTATTGCAAATACGTGAAGATTTGAATTTGGTCTTGAATTGAGAAAAGTGATATTTTATGGTACAACAAAGGGTTGTCCTTGGGCTTATTGTTTCCAACAAAGATATTGAGGTTGACAAAGTAGAGGTGGAGATGAATGATAAATTACCACTACCAACTTCTATAAAAGGTGCGAGGAGTTTTCTTGGACATGTTGGCTTCTACCGGTAGTTCATTCAAAATTTTTCAAAAATTGCAAAACCTTTCACCTAATTGCTTGTCAAGGATGTGCCTTTTCACTTTAAAGAACAGTGCTTGAGTGCTTTTCTTAGGTTGAAGAAGGCACTAGTTTCAGCTCCGGTGATGCAACCGTGGATTGGGGGATTCCTTTTGAAGTAATGTACGTTGCTAGCAATTTTACATTAGGAGCCGTTTTAGGACAAAGAAAAGACAACAAGTCATATGCCAACTATTATGCAAGCCGAACTCTTGATGTGGCTCAAGTAAATTATGCGACCATGGAGAAGGAGTTCTTAGTGGTGGTATTTTCCTTACAAAAATACTGGTCATACTTGATCAATTCTAAGGTAATAGTTTTTACCAATCACGACTCATTGAAGCACTTATTGAAAAAGTCTAATTCTAACCCCTGCCTCATTTTATTGGTTCTTCTCCTCCAAGAGTTTGATTTAGAGATTCAAGACAAGGCTGGGCTAGAGAATGTAGTTGCTGATCAATTATCCCACTTGGGCTCTAAGGCCAGTCATACTAAAGAGCTCCTGATTGATGGTTCATTTTTGAATGACAAACTCCTTACCATTTTTCATTGAGCTAGTCCATAGTATGCTAATTTGGTGAACTATAAAGTATGTGGAGTGTTGCCTCTTGGGTTGTCTTATTCACAAAAGAAAAAGTTCTTAGCCGACGCTAAATATTATGTGTGGGAGGAGCCTTTACTTTACAAGCTATGTGGAGAAAAAAAATCTATAGAAGATGCCTATCTGAGGTTAAGGGTCATGGTGTCCTCCACCATTACCATGCTTCGACTTATGATGGACACATTGGTCTGAACAATACTATTGTTAAGGTCCTTTAAGTGGGCTTCTATTGACCCATTCTCTTTAAGGATGTAAGGAAATTTATACTTACATGTGATCATTGCCAACGAGCAGGGAATATTTCTAAATGGTGGAATTCTGAAGATAGAGCTCTTTGATTTTCAGCAATTGACTTCATAGGTCTATTCCCTCCATCTCATAATAATCTCTATGATGTAGCAGTTGACTATGTTTTGAAGTGCATGAAAGCTATATCCACTCCTGGCAACGACTCTAAGATGGTGATCGAGTTCCTACAGAAGCATATTTTTAACCGGTTTGGCACACCAGGGGCTTTCTTGAGTGACAATGGGGCTTATTTTTGCAACAAGCTCTTAGAAGCTCTCTCAAAGAGGTATGGGGTTTCCCAATAGGTTGCTACACCTTATCACCCCCAAATTAGCAGCCAAGTTGGCTGATTGATCTTGCAAAGATTGGTCTTTAAAGCTTGATGATGCTTTATGGACATACAAAAGTGCCTCTAAGACTCCTCTAGGCACTACTGCATATCGGCTGGTGTTTGGGAAGGCTTGCCATTTACTACTAGAGTTGAAGCACCAGGCGCATTGGGCTATTTGCACGCTCAATTTTGATCTTGAAGTGGCCGGAGAAAGGCGGATGTTGCAACTGAGTGAGCTTGATGAATTGAGATTGGAAGCATATGAGAGTTCCAAGATCTATACAGAATGGACAAAGAGATGGCATGACAAGTACATTATAAATAAGCAGTTTGAAGAAGGTAAGGTTTAAAGAAGGTGACACGGTTTTGTTGTTCAACTCCAAGCTACAGTTATTTCTGAGTAAGTTGAGATCCCGAGGGTTGGGACCATTTTAAGTCACCAAGGTCTTTCCTCATTGAGCAGTAGAGATATGGAATGAGTCTAGCCGTATGTTCAAGGTAAATAGGCAGTGACTTAAACCCTATTTTGGAGTAGTCCATCACAAAAGCCGTTATTTATACCCTCACCAATCCCATGTAAGCATAGGGAAAAAGGTTGAGCTCTCGACTCTAAAAGAGTGCTTCTTGGGAGTAACCTAAGTATTTTATTGCTTTCTTCTCCTTTTTGATGTATATATGCTCTAGGATGTTGTCATTATGTGAAAAGAAAAAAAGAAAAAAAACTACAACAAAAACAAAAGATAAAAAAAGAGAGAAAAGAAAGGAAAATTTCCAACATAGAGGTAGTCAGCAGCCACTACCACGGTTCATTAGGGGTATCCGCCACGGGTCGTGGTATAACTACTCCCTTTTTTTTAAAAAAATGCACAAGCTAATAAAATTCAGATGTAGCAGCCACCACAGACCGTGGTGAGCTGACTCTCTCACCCTCTTTTTCATCTTCAATGCTGACACGCTCTCACTCTACCTCCCATATTTTCTCTCTAAAACCTCCATTACCAAACCTCTAATTCCTTCACTTATTCTTCCATTTTTCAACCATGTCTCATAAAATATCTCCATTTTTATCCCATTCATCTTCTTTTCTCCAAATTTCCGTTTTTCTAACACAAATTTTCTCCTTTTCTTCTCTCTCTGACCACCCCTTCATCTTCATATACCTTGTTTCTCTATTTGCATCTACTACTAGTTACATCCTTCATATTTTTTACTCACATTCACCCTTTCTACACCCCATTGCCCAAACCTCCTCTATTTCTCCATTTTCTCTCTTTTTCATATGCTACTGTCCACTACTATTGAGGATTTCTCCAAACCTTTCCTATTTAACTCCATCTCAACCCAAGACCTTCAATGGTATTAGAGACTTAGGAGCACCCAAGGAGAGGAAAGCACCACAACGGGCCACATGGACATCCCGAACATTCGTAATGCCTGGACCCGAGGTAATATCCCTTACCCTCTTGGATTAGACTCACCCCAATCATATTGCTCGTTCTAATTGCTTTAGTAGTCAAATTGTTGCAGCTACCCATTATTATGATGAGCATTTCTTGCACCAATTGGGGCTATTGGATGATGTTAGGTGGTTATTTGCAAAGGATGGAATGGGTCACTTTATAGAAATGAAGGACTACACCTATAGGGACCTTACCCTTGAATTCTTGAGCATCTCGCATATGTAGGTCATTCGAGGTCCTAGATGTCAAGAAGGGCACCTCTCCTTCTATTTACAGGGGGAATTCTATCAATTGAACCTTAGTTCCCTTTCTAACATATTTGGCTTTCCACCTAGTTTGTTTTTGCCATGGCGTCATGTTTCCCATGAGTTCAACCCGAATGCTTTTTAGAATGAAAATTTAGGGAATCATAGGTACAATACAAGTACCTATAAGGGCACTTTCATTCGGGATCTTGCATATGGGTGGCCTAACGTATACTTTCTTGTGGTGTCTTTGCTAATGACAGTAGTCTGAATTTTCCTCAATTATCTAAGTTGTATTTTTTGTCTTGTATGATGAATGGTGATCGGATTGACTGTGGATCTTTCTTGTCACGATAATTATATAGTGCAACTACCAGTACTACAGCTAGGATCGTAGTTGGGGGTCTCATCACCTCTATTACTCAGTTTTTGGGAGTTGAGCCTCATCTAAGGATAAGGATTCGAGGTCCGAATGGCTTGATAAGGCCACTTTTGAGTAGATGAAATTTTCTAAGATTGAGCTTGCTGTTTATGTGAAATACACCCTGGATCAGCTTTTACCACTTCCCAACGTTGAATGGACCACTTTACTTCATCGGGTTAAACCCTCATGGTTACCCGGTGATTCAGAGGTTATCCGTCTTGCACCTCCTCCACTCCCACACACTTATCATAGCAGCCCTGACTCTTCCTCCTAGCCTTCCTACCACGATTCTGACAAGGTTCATGCCACCCATAGGTTCATTCAAGAGGAGCAACCTTCCCTCTGAGCCTAAATTGAAACCGAGTATACCGCTCTTCGAGACATTGTCCAAGAGTAGTACGATGCGCTCCGTGGGATAATGGGCCCCAAAAACCACAATTTTAAGGACTTTCGGGCCTGTCTTGAGATTTAGAGAGATTGACATATCTCTCAAAGCTATCCCTGCACCCTCCTTCTCCCTCTCCCTTCTGATTGCTTCTTGGTTCTCCCCCTTCATTTTCTCCATCTATATATATATATATATATGTATATATATATATATTATATATATATATATATATATATATATATATATATATTATATATATATATATATATATATCTGTGTGCGTGGGTGTGTGTGTTGGCCAGATGGCCAACACTCCTACTTTCCACCCTCTCTCCACCCAGGTTCAAACCTGGGGGGCACACACTTCTGCTTTGTGCAGGAGTTGTATGTGTTGGAGGCTTGTGGATTTGGGTTTCTGGCTTGGGCATGACATCTCCTCCCTTGGCCTATAAGGGTTTGCTGGGAACCTTGTGATAGGGCCTTGTGGGCTAGCCCGCTTACCCTTGCGAATACATATATATATATATATATATATATATAATATATATAGATATATATATATATATATATATATATATATATATAAACACACACATACACGTATCTCTATAGATATACACACACACGCCAATACAATATATTATATATATATATAACATATATATATATATATATATATATATATATAGT
>JAKOGI010001006.1:297500-302500 GCA_029747015.1 Carnegiea gigantea
TGTATGTTTGTATTATACATATATATGTTTTCCCTATAATTATATAATATTATATTATATATATATATATATATATATCTTATATATATAATATATATATATATTATATATATATATATATATATGTATGTATGTATGTATATGTATTGTGTGGACCACGTACCTTGTTTTCTGTCAAGCTATTCGTAACGCCTTTTTATGTTATAAAAACCTATTTTATTTAACGATGCGAGTTGAATTAATTCTTGACGTGCCTATGTGAGCGATGATTTTATTAAAAAGAATATTTTTGCCGCCAGTAATAATATTATTGTTATTAGTTTTGAAAATCATTCAATGATTTCTAATAAGCGCTGTTAGCGGTTATTGGCGAGTACTAATTCAAGTCGAAACCCGAATACGATTAGGTTGTCAACCTTAGAAGTAGTTTGATATTATTAAGTCAAACCTAGATAGATTTAGGAACGAATAGTTGATGAAGGATTATATTATCGATTTGGATTTAGAGTTCGGGTTTCGAATGAGACTAGCGGTATCGAATATCAATCAGCTTGGGACCAAAAAGAAAAAAAAAATTAAGTGAGGGAGGGGCATTTTGGTAAATTGTGCGAGACCCCCTCTCCTTCTTCCTCCTCATGCGTGACCCCCCCGACACTCTCTCTCCCCTCTTTCGCTGCTGCATCTCCTTCTCCTCCTCTCCTCCTCCATTAACGCGACTCCAAAGCTCAAATTGGCATCCGATTTTTGCCACCTTTAGCTACAAAACTTACCCATTCGACCTCCCCAACAAACTAACCACTATTTGGTACTGAAATTGGGCAGAGATGGGAAGAACCCACCACGTTTTTTGTGGGTTGGGGCGTCGAATCGGGGCTTGAATGTATACCGCAGGTATGGCCTTGCACTTCAACTCTTAGTTGCTTCAATTTCCTATAAATTAGGGTGGAAATCACCTCCTAAAACACTCGATTCAACCTCAAATTAGAAAGTGATTTTTGGGTCGGCTCTAAGGTTCGAATTTTGGGAGTTTGGGCACGATTTGGGTCTGGTTCGAGCGTGGGTGAACAAGAGCCAAAAGATTTGGAGTTGTTCGAGCCTAGAGTCAAGTCGGTCAGCCCGTCAAATGTAGCCCGTCAAATGTACACTTAGCTTGGATTCGAGGTGAGGGTTCCTTTCCTCCTAAATTACTATTAATTTCAATGATTTTAACTAAATTAGTGATCGCATGTTGATTTGAGATTACGAATCAGTTTGGGTGAACCTAGAATTGAAATTGAGGAAATTACGAACATGATGTTAATTGTGGGTTAATTGCATGTTGAAACTGTTGTTGGATTATTAATTGCTAGACAGTTTGGAAGCTCGCTGAGTTAATAATAATTAGATTATCGCCTTAGTGTTGTCATTTCATCCGTTTATTAGCCCTGAATCTTATTTCGAAGTTTAAAAATGCTAATCGGGCGAATTAAGGCATTAGTAAAGCATGTTAGTTTCTGTTTAGAAGCTATCGCTAAATCAGTACAGTTGCGTTTAATTTCTATATGGGGCTATTGACGAAAATGTTATGTTTATATATGATGGTTTTATGAATTACTAGTTTATTTATGAGAATATTGAATCGAGTTGATATTTGGATAGCTTAAGGTGGAACTATTGAGGAATTTGAGGTTCTTGTGGTCGGTGTTGTGTGAGGAGGGAGCCTGGGTTGTGATTACCGCAATCGTATGGATTGTGAGGTCACGTGTGGCTTATTGAGTGAATTTTGCCGAATTGTGCTTTGAAGTGCATAAATGTGCTAGTTGTGAACCCCCCTTCTCCCCTCAATGTGCTATGTGACATTAAGTGAATAGTTTTCGAAATTCAGGCATATTTAAGAAGGATTTGTTAAATGCATGTTTTCATGATTTTGAGTGCTTTTAAGTACTTACCCATTGTCTGGTAGTTTATGAAAATGTTTATAGCCTATAAGAAATCCTAAATCGTCGAACTACTCAGTTAGTGACTCGAGTGAATAGTCGATAGGTTTAGGAAGTTTAAAAGTGAAGTAAAAGTGAATTTGAAAATGTTTAAGGCATTGGTTTGTTTATGACTTCTCCTTGCTTTTAAAAGAATTTAAACGATCTGAAAAGGAGCATCTTAAGGCGCTAACTATGAGTTTGGCTTATTTATATACTAGTTTCTTGGTTAAGTCTCTATTGAATTTCAAGTTACAAGCACGTAAAGCCACTATGTCTTAAGAAGCGTTCACGTTGAAACTTTACGAAGAAAACTTGTTTACCTTGTAAACGAGCCAAGTACCTTAAGCTTTCAAATAATAACAAGTTTGGAACGTTTTAAGCATTCATTTTTTTTTACGCCCTCCTTTGAGTTTTAAAAAGGGTGAAAACGAGTGATAAAATGACAACTGAGGGTTTCATTACGAACCTAGTTTGAGTTAAACGCTAACTAAATACTTTAAGTTCCAAATGGGTTTCGTTTTACGAATTAACAAACGTATTACATTATTAAGAAACTTTTAAGTTAAAAACAAGATCGTTTTACGATTTAGCAAATTCATTACGTTTACAAGAAGTATTTAAGTTAGAAATTAAGTCGTTTTACAATTTAGTAAACGTATTACGTTTACAAGAAGTTTATAACTTAGAAACAAAATCTTTTTATGAACTAACAAATGTATTACGTTTATACAAAACTTTTAAGTTGAAAACGAAGTCGTTTTACGATTTAGCAAACTTATTGCATTTATACGAAGCTTTTAAGTTAAAAACGAAGTCGCTTTATGATTTAGCAAACTTATTACATTTATACGAAGCTTTTAAGTTGAAAACAATGTCGTTTTACGATTTAGCAAACTTATTACGTTTATACGAAGCGTTTAAGTTGAAAAAAAAATTGTTTTACGAGTTAGTAAACGTATTACGTTTATAAGAAACTTTTAAGTTAAAAGTGAAGTTGCTTTATGAGTTAGTAAACGTACTACGTTAATAAGAAACTTTTAACTTAAAAGTGAAGTCGTTTTACGAGTTAGTGAATGTATTACGTTTATAAGAAGTTTTTAAATTAAAAACGAAGTGAACTATAAGCACTTAGAAAGGTTGTGATCATTTTGTAAAAAGGTAAGTTTTCAGTTTAGTAAGCAACTGAAGAAGAAAAATGAAATACGTTTTTAAAGGTTAAGAAAGTGCTAGACAATTGGCCAGGGTTAGGAACTGGACTCAAGATAGGAATTACCTTGATGTGAGCTGTTCCTGAAAACTGGACACAAAGATGGCATGAGCTGTTTCCCCCTAGAGAAATGTTAGGGACTGGACTCAAGAGATGAATTATCTTGGTGTGAGCTGTTCCTGGGAACTGGACTCAAGATATGAATTATCTTGGTGTGAGCTGTTCCTCAGATAAGTTATGATGTGTGACGCGTAAGAAAATTTTGAGGGGGATTGGACTCAGGATATGATTATCCTGGTGTGAACTGTTGCCCTGCAGAGGACAGTATCAAGGTTAGAGTTGCTCTGCTAAGACATGTTTTGGCCAAAAGTTAAGTATATATACCCCGGGGATAACGTAGATTAAGAGTGATGATCTCACTTAAGGGCAGTGTTGACCTCCCCTAGCCAGCACAATAAGATGTTTTTCATGCTATATGTAAGCTCCTAATAAATAGGAGATTTGGCATTTTGCCATTTTAAGCAGTTTAGAAAAGAAAAGAAGTTCTTTTAAAGGAATACGAGCCTCAAGAGGCCAAGCAAAGCATTTCTAAGAAAAGAAGAGAGCTTTCAAATGTACGTAATATGCATATATTTTATGAATGTCTTCTGAATATAGTTTAAATAAAATTTCAAGTGAAGTTTGGTTACATCCTAGTAATGCATAGAACATTTGAACTTTTAAAGGTGTACATCTTAAGAAAGAATGTTTTCTTGCAAAGCTTTTCTTACCATCTTTGGTGTTTTAGAAGTTTTTAGAAGAGTTGTAAGTTTTAAAGAAGTTTGTGTGATTTATAAGTTGTTCTTGGAAAATAACTTGAGTCACTATGTTTTTACAAGTGTGTTTGAAAGCATCATATTCGTTCTTGTGCTATATGATTACGTGCCTGAATGCTTGTTAGAAAGGAAAGATAGTCATTAAGGGCCTAGGGATGAGTTGAGGGACTAGCGTAAAGTATATGAGTGGTAATCTCTCCTTGGGGACGTTAATTGCCTAATATGATAATAGTATAGCAATACGTGATATGTGACTATTATTGGCAAGAATGCCTGCAAATGGTTTTGGTTTTAACGAGTAGGGGCATTCTCACTAAGCGTGTGATTGCTCATCCTTTTACTTATTCCCTTTTCTAGGTTTAGTTTAAGCAAGTATAAGAGATCCTTTGAAGTTGTTTTGATGCCGACCCCTCAGAGGTTTTTTTTTTGGCCAGCTTTGCAAGTATTCGATCTACCACGTTGTAAATCTTTAAGTTCATTTTTGTATGCGAAAGCATGTAGTTGGCTCTGTACCTGTATATATATCATTCTAACCCCAGCATGTTAGTTGTTTGCTTGTTATTTAACCCCAGGTGAGTGGCCGAGGGACTGAATTTTGGATATTTTAGCAAATGTTACACACTATTTCCAGTTTACAGGTACCCTTAGCCGAACGAAGACCCTCAGATGTTGCTAAAATAAGGAAAACTCTTACAGTTTTGTTCCAGAAATGACTATCTAAATGCTAATCGAAACCCTCGATCTTTAAGAGCCTTAAGGATTTCCTTCTAGGAAGTCCTGGTGGTGTGACCCCTCCTCGGGTTGGGGGCATTACATTAGGTGGTAGCAGAGCCATTGGTTTGCATGATGCATTTAGATAGCATAATAGGCGTGTGCTATGTGAAGATACATAACTTATGCGCCTATATGATCGACCTTGCTTGGTATTACTTGTGTTAATGAGGGTACAACCTATAATATGTATGTAAATGCTGGTTGTCCCCTTACTATCACAGTGGTAGTGTAGGACGATTTTGCACA
>JAKOGI010001006.1:307500-336511 GCA_029747015.1 Carnegiea gigantea
TAAGCAGAGTACAATTTCCTAAAAAAATTTAACGCAGTACCTAAATGTAAGTAAATAATTGATGCTAAGTTTCTAGCACTTCAACTTAAAACGAAATTAAAGAGCATCTCATCAGTGCATGAATAACTTATAACAAATAACAAAGAATTAACGGGCATTTTTGACGATAATTTCATCATTGACTGTGCCCGTAATTGAATATAGTCAAGTTTCTTTTGCATCATTTAAAAGTATAAAGATGGTGCTATTATACTAGCAGTTTTATAGTATTATCGTTTCCAAAGTTTGTATTATTTAACCAAGGCTCCCAATTAAATAATCAAAATCAAACACTTTGCACTTATCAAAACCAAATTAGAGGGGAGAAAATATAATGATAAAAAAACCAAGTCTGCACTTTGCAACAGCATTTTTTTTTTGCTTTTGAAGTAAACTCTTGTGTTACTTCTAAAAATATAGCTATGTGTACAAAGGCAGGACTTGAAGCTCTATCTTGATACATACATGACTCATAGGGCACACCTTGTACATATTAATAGAAACTCAGAAACACATTTTAAAAGACAATCATGTGTCAACCTATGCACTTTCCTATTACTACACCCTTGGCCCCTCAAATGGATAGTAAGCTGTATTTCATAGAGTAGATCCTTAAGAAGTATCCTCTTACTTTAGAAAACTGTCAAATTTCTCTCTCTCCATATCGTGTACACTACTACTGCATGAGCCACCTTCGCCACATGCTTTATCACTTTCTTATGATTCCCCTTGGTAATAAACAAGCATAATACCATCCCAAACTTGGCCAGAGTATATATGTAGCCAATTATAGGCCTGCACCTAGACTTTAGCTAAAAAACTACACTCAAAAAGTGGTGTTTCTAATTTTCACCTATTTGTTGGCATGACACACGTTGCACATTTAGAGATAGAGCCAATTCCAATTTGTAGCATCATGTCCTTCGTTAATAGCTTAAGGTGTGAGCTAAAGTCCATAACACAAAAGTTTGTGTTCGGATAGCAGGAATGCACTAAACAAACCTGTTATTCTCTCATTTAGAACCCTCTAAGAGGTTTTTGCAGCTTATCTTGATGTGATATTCACCATAATAAGCAGGTAGTGCACATTTCAGTGTCTCCTTGTTCTTAAATAACGTCAGGAGCATCGAATATACCTACAAAAGGAAGTTTAATCTCCTAAAGATATCCCTTTTGGGATAATAGTTATGGAACCATTGGATCCATAATTTCTTCGTCAAATGGTAAAAGCCCAAAAAAATTTCACTATTAGTGTAGTATTCCGCATGTACATGTTAAATAACCTATGTCCACCTTGGTTCCTTGGGCTACAAATTTTTTCCTTAAGCAATAGGGGCTTTTTTTGCTTGTTGCGTTGTTGCTAGTCTATAAAAATGGCTTGAGCTTTTATTCAGTAGACTTAAGCGCCTCCTTAGGGAAAATAAACAGTTACGCAACAAGGTTTGCATCATCGTGATAATTGGCCGTCGAAGTTATAATATGCATGCATATGATACGAATAAGTTGGCTCAGGAGCTAAGTTTGGCAATTATTTTGTTAATTAGAGATGTCCACAAAGCTTAGATAATTTCTTGCTAGTGAGTAATGTACTGAGATATTTAATAGAAAAATCCCTTTCTTGACTACAATACTATTCAATATCTGTTGTTGGTGATGGGCATTAGCACCCCCGAAGAAAACTTTAGTTTTTTCCAAATTTGCAAGCATGCTAAACAATTTAGCAAATTCATTAAATCAATTAAAGAGTAAATTCATAGAGACCTTAATAGCTAGAGAGAAGAGTAATGTATCTTTAGTAAAAATGAGTGGAGTAAGACAGAATCTTTCACATTCTAGTTAGAAATTAAAATATGGAATACAAGCTAGGCTAAGTAATTATCTAGATAGGAGCTCATACAATAATAGTCACTACAATAGGCCGGTCCATTTGAGACCGAAAAAATTCAGTCTCCAAAATGGAAAAATCGATCTCTATTTAATTTTGGAGACCGAGCAGAGACCGAAAAGTATCGGTCTCCAAAACCTTGGTAGCAATTCAAATTTGGAAACCGAATTGCACACATTGGTCTCTGCATAAGACCGAATTTTGAGACTAAACTGCCATGGTCTCCATTGAAGTCTGGCCAGATTGGTCTCTATTAGAGACCAAAAAGTTTGGTCTCAATTAGATACCAAACACTTTGGTCTCTGCTTGAGACCAAAACGGTCCGATCTCTATTTGAGACCAACTTTGCTCGGTCTCTATTTGAGATCAAAATGGACAGGTCTCCATTGGAGACCAAAATGGCCCGGTCTCCATTTAAGGCTAAAATGGGCCGGTCTCTAGTGGAGACCGCTGATCTCGGTCTCTATTGGAGACTGGTTTTTATTTTGGTCTCAACCAGAGACTGGGGCCCCTTTTTAGCTAAATTGGAGACCGCTACTTCAGTTTTGGTCTCAAACAGAGACTGTGATTTTAATTTCGGTCTCTAACCTGCATATATTTTTTGCAATAATTCTACCCATGTGAACATACCACGTACATTTTACACATCATGCTATTTACATATTTGGGCTGCATCTACCCCTAAATACAATATCTCAATGTACGGGGCACATATTTGGCATCCGAAATTACACCCAAATTTCCACAGTTTCGCATTCCAAAACTACGACAACCGTGTACAACAATTCCGTGTCCAACAATTTCCGCAACACCTCCAAAAATGGTTATCCATCATATATGAAGTCTCGCGACCAATGTTCTGCATTCAAGTGTTCAAGCAATTATAATTACGCATCCAACTAAGCTAAAGGGTACAACCATACATAACTAAATCTATGAGGACGCCTGAGAGTTGTCCCCATAGGTGGGGTGGCCAAGGAGCGCCGAGAAGCTATCAAACCGAGCATTAAGCTCCAACAGTCCAATTCGTTACTCATTCAGCTGCTTTCTCGTAGCTTCCAACTCCTCCCTAGTACTCCTCAACTCCTCCTCTGTCGAATGTGGTCGAGTTTGGGTCGTCTGCAGCTCATTTTGTGTCATTTACAATTGATCCTGGAGCTGGGTAACTATCGAGGAGGAATATGCCGATGAAGTGCTACAGCTACTATGCCTAGACGTGGTCGATCTCTCAAACATGGCAGGACCCTCTCTTCCAAGTCCGTTTATAGTGCCCTTCTCACTCCAACCACCACTAGCCTTAAAGAACAGGTGATCATCTACTGCTGAACCGACTTGCATATCAGTCCCTACTTTCAGTTGCTCATATTTTTCCTGCATCATCGGAATGAATAGAAAAGTTCAAACAAGAAGCTTGTGTACAGATTTCGGTCATCTAACTTCAAACCAAAGTATTGCTACAGTGCTTATATAAACACTCTGTGCGTGGGCATCGCACCAAATCCGCTGACCACTCTCATCAACCTTTGAATGAGTGGCAGCAAACAACTCAGCAGTTGAAGGTCTTCTTCCCAATTGCTTCGCCTATTATGTACACATATATCTCTCTACATTAGCAACATTGCAAAGTTAAAAACCACGTATTCCAGTGATGTAGTTTATATTTTCATACCAGTCTCTCGACCCACATTGTAGCTGATATTGAACCCTGGCTGTGCCCAATCTTAGCCTTCGGCCCCTCTGTCTTGTTCTTCCTATTTTGCTCAGATCGCTTCTTGAATTCCTCATCAGTTCCCCTCTTGTTCTTCAATGATGCGCGAAGATCATCCGTCATCCAAGGAATGATCTTCTCCAGACGGTCCTTCCCGACCTTGTTCATTATATCGTTCACCCTTACACGCACCTTTTGTTGCCATTGTCTTTTAACTAGTGCCTCATACTCGGGATCCAATGTGAATCATTCCTGCACGTAAAATTCCAAAGAATAGAAAAAAAAATTAATTGCAATGTGTTAGTAGGTATACATAAATGCGTGTACATAAGTGGTCATGTTAATTTGCAACAAAACTCATAATAAGTGGTTATGTTTGAAACATAATAACGATAAAACACACGGATTATCATGTAATATGTCATTCTAATTCAAGTGTCATATATAGACTTTTCTGTAATAGAAACACACCAAAAAAAAGAGAGATAAGACACTTATTGGCTAAAAGTTTGCTTCAAAGACATATATATTTAATGTAATGTACACAGTGATTATAATTGAGATTAACTAAATAAATAAATCATTCTCACCTCAAATTAGTACAAAAGACATTCTCCAGTTATATTTCTGGAAAGAAACGGATAGAGTTCCACCTAAAAATAAACCATATCCCAAACTTTAAGCCATACATTACTTCCCTATAACAAATACAAGTACAAAACAGAGTTATACTTGGTGCATAAGAGAGATTAGTACTAAGATCTCTAGGGCCCTTAGGGAGAAATTTGAGCAGTATTTAGTCATAGGATGTGGCATATTTAGTTCACTTTATGCTCAAAATTGTGCGGATTCCTCAATTCTCAACACAACCCTAGTGTATATGGAGGAAAGTTAGATACTTCCCAAAGAAAGTTTAAAATTGGCAGATCTTACAAGTTGTTGAAGAGTCTTAACTGATAGTGAACTTCGTAAAAAGAAATTTAGGAGATAATATTGAACTACCAATCTCTACTTA
The DNA here is from genome assembly GCA_029747015.1 of Carnegiea gigantea. Taxonomy (NCBI): domain Eukaryota; kingdom Viridiplantae; phylum Streptophyta; class Magnoliopsida; order Caryophyllales; family Cactaceae; genus Carnegiea; species Carnegiea gigantea. The sequence goes on from JAKOGI010001006.1 coordinate 312,148, forward strand.
AAATCAAGGTATATTGTTGTATAAGCAATATATTACTTTGTGCATTATAAGTAATACATTGTATATATTTAATAACTCTAAAAACGGCTTACCCTCACTGTAAGACCCGCCGCCTTTATTTTACATTAACGTGACTGCCTTACCTTCTACGTTACAAAAATTTATATTTTTATTAACTATACAAGTTAAATTATTACAGATGCGCTTATGTGAACGATAATTTTATTAAAAAGAATGTTTTCGTCGCTATTAATATTATTATTTTTAATTTTGAAAATCTTTCGATGATTTTTAGTACACGTTAATATAGATTACTAACGAGTACTAAATCGATTAGGAACCTAAATGCGATTAGGTTGTCAACCTCAGATATAGTTCGATGTATATTAAGTCGAACCTTTACATATTTAGGATCGAATAATCGACGAAGGGTCGTATCAATAATTCAGGTTAAGATATGAGGTACGAGATTAGAAATTAGATTGGCGGTGTTAGTTGAATGAGCAAGCATTAAACAATATATATATATATATATAAGGGGCCGAAGCCCTTACTCTCTCAGCAAAGGCACGACGGGGGGGTCTCCAAACCCCAGCCCCGCGACCCACACTAGGGGAGAGAGAGGAAGAGAGAGGGGGGCCGACGGATGGTGAGCCGAGGCCGAGAATGACGGCGGTGCACCGGTGAGTCAGCTGCCCGCAAAATGACGGCCGACTCACGCGCCATCGTCGAGAACACAGAGAGAGAGAGAGAGAGAGAGAGAGAGAGAAAGAGCGAGGGAATTCAGGGAGGAGAAACGGAGGTCTAGACGCACCTAGTCGATGCCAGCGAGGTGCCACCGGTGGGTTCGAGTATTGGCGACCACCAAGAGCCATGTGAGTTGAGGGTTTGAAAGCTAGGGTTTCGGGTTTGGCAAGAGATTCGGACTAGGGTTTGGTCAGCAACTTGGATGTATAAGTGGTACTCAATTGGTGCTCACTGAGCTGAGGCTTAGGTTGAACTCGAAGATATGCGCGGTTTGGGGGCCTAGTTGAGCATTCAGCGAGCAAGGGTCGAGGATTGGGGTTTTCCAACACCCAAAGTCGAGCCCAAAGCCCTTAGAACGGGTCCTCAGCTTGGAGTCCAGGTGAGTATTTCTCGCCTCCTAAATATTAGTAATTTCGAAACGTTTTAACCCTTAAGATGAGATGCATGTTAGTTTAAGGTTGATTAGGGTGACTGAAATTGTGAAGTGATTATGTATGTTTAGTTCGATTGAATTCAGGCCCAGATTATGCATGTTCAATTAGTTAATTCATGCTATCGATGCTTGCAAAATTAGCTGAATCATGTTTAAAAGTAGCTCCTGAATCAACCTAAGCACGCTTTCATTCGATGCCTATTAATTTAGTTAATTCGTGCTTGAAATTGGTTTCGAAAGAACCTAAGAATGTTTCCAATCAATGCATGTTAAGTTTAGTTAATCTATGCTTATAAGTGGCCTTGAAATAAACTAATAATGTTTCAAATCAATGTTTGTTTAATTAAGTTAATTCATGCCTAGAAGGGTTGTTTTGAATTAACATGTTAGCATTCGAATCGATGTTTGTTTAATTAAGTTAATTTATGCCTGAATGGTAGCTTCGAAATGATATGTGAGCACCTAAAATCGATGCTTGAATAATTATTTAATTTATCCCTGATTAATAGCGTCGAAATGAAATATGAATGTTTAGAATCGACACCTGTATACTTAGTTAATTCATGCTCAATTAATAGCTTTGAAATGAAATGTGAATGTTTAGAATCGATACACGTACACTTAGTTAATTCATGCTCGAATAATAGCTTTGAAATGAAATGTGAATGTTTAGAATTGATATATGTAGACTTAGTTAATTCATATTTGTTTAATAGCTTCGAAACAAAATATGAATGCTTAGAATCGATACATGTACACTTAGTCAATTCATGCTCGTTTAATATTTTCGAATTGAAATGTGAATGTTGAGAATCGATATCTGTACGCTTTGTTAATTCATGTTTGTTTAATAACTTCGAACGAAATATGAATGCTTAGAATCTATACATAAACACTTAGTCAATTCATGCTTGTTTAATAGCTTTGAATTGAAACGTGAATGTTTAGAATCGACACATATACACTTAGTTAATTCATGCTCGATTAATAGCTTCGAAATGAAATGAGAATGCCTAGTATCGATGCTTGTGTGATTAGTTAAATTTACACCTGAATAGTGACTTCGAAATAATAAATGAACACCTCGACTCCATGTCTGCCTATTTAGTTAAATCATGTTTAAAAGTAGCACTTGAATCAACTAAGCATGTCTTGAATCGATGCCTGCTAAGTTAATTAATTAATGTTTGAAAGTAGCCTGCGAATAGACCTAAACACGCCTTAAGCCGATGTATGTTGAGTTAGCTGATGCATGCTACGGGTAGCTTTTGAAACAACCTAAACGTGCCTTAAGTTATTCTAAGTTGAGTTAGTTGATCATGCTTGAAAAATAGCCTTGAAATGACCTAATAACACTTTGGATTGATGCATGTTAATTTAGTGGATTCATGCTTGAAAGTGGTTGTTGTTCATGTTTAGTGAATTGTGTGTTATGTAAATAAACAACATTTAAAACGATGTATATGGATTTAGTTAATTTATGGTTAAAAGTAGCCTCTGAGACGACCTAAGCATGCCTTAGATTGATGCGTATTGAGTTAGTTGATTCATACTTAGAAGTATTCTTTGAAACTACCTGAGAACATCTTAAGCCGATACATGTCTAGTTGACTAGTTATACTTTGAGAACGACATAAGAATGACATGCTCGTTTCTTAAATGTAAGTTATGAATACAAGTTAGTTCATGTCTTATTGGTTCTTCTAGTTCGTTGAGTATCCTGCTTAAGTTAATGAAATGTATATGTTATATAAGCCGTATTGTGTCACTGAATAGGTGCTACTTGCTCGGTAAGTACATAAGCTCTATTACACATTTCTTTAAAAGCTTTATGATAATATGCTATGGTTATAAAATTGAAAAGTGATATGGTAGTTGGATGGTTTGAGGTAGAACTATGAGTGGTTTCAGGTTTCCTGTGGTCAGTTGCTATGTGAGAAGGGAGTTTGGGTTGTGATTAACCGCAATCGTGTGGATTGCGAGGCCATGTGTGGCTCATGTTGTTAAGTTGAATTATGAAGTGTTTAAATGTGTACATGTGCACCCCTACCCTTTCTATGTTATTAAGTTTGATTATTTGCATAAGGGTGAGTTTTGAAAAAGAAGGATTTCATGTTTTGGAATGATAATAGCAATAAGTACTAGTGCATGATGGCCTATTTTAACTAAATGAATACAGTTTTGGGAGTGAACTCACCTGAACGGGGGAATCTCTAAAGAGTTTTACAAAGACGTGAGTTGTATGATAAAGAATTTCACTGTGAGAAGTTGCAAACTTATTAGCCATTATGGCCATACGCTTTAAATTGGCTAAGATAATATGCTTTGGAAAATATGATATGAATGATGTTAGCCTAGGGAATAAGTCCTGGTACTAGAAAACCCTAAAACACCCTAACGAGGGTAATAGTCCAATATGTTAAATGTAGCCATCCCAAGAGTAAGATCTTATGCGTGAGCGTTAGGTCTCATTATGGGGTTGAGAATGGATATCACCCAATCAGCACCCTGTAATAATCTTATGCTAGATGTATTTTCCTAATAAGCGAAGAAAAGTAGTCGGCAATACGCCATTTCAAGTATTTCAGAAAGAAAGTTTTTATGGGCCATTAAGAGGCTAGATGAATGAAACGTGAAAAGCTTATAAGGATCAGTATGCGACCGATATGAAAGAGACCTCTTTTAAAGAATATAAGCCTCAAGAGGCTAAGAGAAGAGTTTTTTATGAGCCTTAAGAGGCTAAATGAAGTATTTTTAGTAAAAGAAAAGAAAGCTTCCTGTGCATGACATGTGCATATTCCAAGTATAACTTATGAATAAGATGCTAAGTAAGATACGAACATATAAAAAAAAGGCTTTATGAGCATATTTCATGCATATCCTATGAATAAGATTTGATTGAGACTTGAAATGTATGTCTTGTGCATATCATATGAAGGAAATGCCAAGAAAAATATGATTATGAAAAGAGATAACCTTATGGGCACATCATATGAATGAGGTTTCATGCATAGTTTAAATGGAATGCAAAGAAGTTATGTTTATGAAAAAGAAAGATCCCTATACTTAGCCCTCGATACTTGCTTATATGCTTAACTGCTTGTTAGTAAAGGAACTTAGTCATTCAGGGACCTAGAAATGTATTTGAGTGGTTAAAATGATGTTTATGGTTAGTAATTCTTCCTTGAGGATTTATGAATGCCTAATATAATAATAAAGTATGAATACGTGATATGTGACTATATTGAACATTATTGCCTGCAACGGTTTTGGTTTTAAGGGGTCGGGGAATACTCACTGAGCGTGTGGTTGCTCATCCCACTACGCTTTCCCCCTTTTCCCCAGGTTTTCTTTGTGATAGGAATACGTTGAGTCAACCATGCTGAAATGGAAGTCACCTTGCTTCAAGGGAGTCAAGTGTGCTCATAGTGAAGTAGTCTCGTTGCTTGATGATATTATAGAATGTATTCTTAGTCTGTAAACGTATGTAAACCAAGTATTCTAGTTTATGTAATGCATATGGTATAAAGGTTGCTCTGTATGACCATATGAGCCAACCATCTAATTAGTTAGATGTCTTCTTGGTCAAAGTTAGTTATGTTTTGGGATGTAAACCCCAATACTCCGGTTATGTGAACTGTTGAGTCGTATCTTTCATTTCTTCTTTATTAATGAACCATATTGTTTGAGTACTCCAAGCGAGTTGCTCGTTGATTTATGAACTCAGGCGCATAGCCGTTGAGCTTATTTTAAAATGTTGTACGCTTCTGTTAATTGTAAGGGTTTATTGTAAGGCTTTTAACCTGAAAACGGTCAGCCTTTAGGAAAAATTCTGTCCGTTTCACCCCAAAAATTAGGTAGGAAGCAAGAAAACGTAACGCTCCTGGCCGTAGGGGCTGGGGGTGTTATACTCACCCCACAAAGATACTCCCCTCGTTTTGAAGCTTGTGGATAGTCCTTCGATTATAGAGTTTTAAAATTTTATCTAGTTTGGACATTTTGGAGGAGCTTCGAGAGATTTCCTGCTTAAATTTTATGAAAAGTCATGCTTACATATTGTAGGATGATCTAAACAAAGCACATAGCCCTACGTACATTTTGGGCTTATTTAAACTGAACGGGATTACTAGTAACTTCCTAATTGACTTGGTCTATTAATCTCTCTCTGTAGGATACAGGTTCTGAGTAGGTGAAAAATGACTTCCACAATTACGCGTTTCGAACATGCACTGTTTTGATAAGATCTAAAGTGATTTCCCCATTTTTTCAGAGAATATGAGCAGAGAAGATGCTCATTGTTTTATTGCATCAGACCAAAAGCCCAAATGAATACAACGGTGCATATCTATTTATACAAAATGTCGAGAGAAGAAGGAAGATGAAAGAGAAAACAAAACCACCAACAATTAGAAAAAGAAAAAAGAAAGTCCATTTGCATTCCTTTCTTTTGTTCTTGCATTTTTAGTTATGCACTTGCATTCCTTCCTTTTTTTTTTTTTTCACCCCTTGCATTTTCAGTTAGTTGAGCTGAATCCTCTACTGGTTGGAGTTCTGATGCTAACACACCCCCTCAAATTGGAGGGCGAATGAACCCCCCAATTTGGACATGATAAAGTGATGAATAGGACTAACGAGGGGTTTAGTGCATATATCAGCCAATTGAGGCTTGATATGTGAATAACTTAAACTGAAAAGTCCTTCCATGAGTTTTTGTCTGACAAAGTGGCAATCTACCTCTCAAAATACAATAAAACTATACCTCCAATCCTCAGTATGCTATGCAACAAGAAGCAATCACCAAACTCCGGTCCACTATTGATGACCAGTGCCAAACAATAATACCATCAAAGTTCTCAAGGCAACTCAACATATACAGCTACCAAAAAAACCAGAGGGATTGCCTTGGGAGCAAAGAAACCAAAGTTCTCAATAAAAATGATTAAAGTGGTTATAGTTGAATGCAACCAACTCATCTACAGAGGACAAGATTGAGAATTTAGGCAGAAGTCAATTACGGTGGGTAGCATGATTGCATTGACGGTGAAAAAAAATTGCATTTAGTCAGGAAACCCAATTGCAAACAATCAGAGAACTTGCCTCACACAAACACAGATTCAGGGGCTTCTATCACCGGAAACCACCACCTCGCCGAAAATGGCAAACCCTAATTTGCTATACACCGTTCGAAACGTCAACAAATAGGATGTGAGTGATGCAAGAGAGGCAACGATTGACACTCGAGATGGCGAAAGTCAGTGCTATTTTGCTATCAACCTTGCCAACATCGAAGCAGAGAGGAGAGGCGCGATTTTGGAGAGAATTTGAAATGGAGATCGAGAAGCTAGCAGAGAGATGAGGAGAAATTGGAGACTGGTGTCGAAGCAGAGAGATGAGAGCATAATTAAAAGAACTTTAATAGTTGGAGACCAAATTCAGAAACAGGAAGCATCTTTGGTCTCTAAGTGGAGACCGCATATTGATTTCGGTCTCTAAATTGATTAGAGACCGGGAATTTTGGTCTCTAAGTGAAACCCCTTCTAGAAGTTTGATCTAAGAAATCCGAGACCGAAATTTATTTTGGTCTCTAATGGAAACCGCGCCTGGAGTTTTGTCTCTAAATCTGAGACCAAAAACCACTTCGGTCTCTATTGAAAACTAATTTTGGAGTTTTGTATGTAAATCTAAGACGGAAATTTTTTTTATGGTCTCTAATTGAATCCAAAATCACATTTGGTCTCCAAAATCTGAGATCGAAAATTATGTTGGTCTCAAGTGGAGATCGTATATTGATTTTGGTCTCTGAATTGATTTCAATTTGATACCAGGGTTTTCGGTCTCTGAATTCAGTCTTCAAATTTAATTAGAGAATGTTTTATATTTCGGTCTCTATTTTTCGGTCTCCATTTACACGGATTGTTATAGTAAGTGCATAAGTATAGTGATAGTGGGTCACTGTACCTGAGCCCTTTCCTAGTGATAAGTGATGATAAACACTCCTCATTAAATCATATACTATAAGCCTACTGCTAATGCATATAAAAATCCAACTCACAGGATGCATAAGGAATCCTAAATGCAAGCCTACCCTGTTTAAACAATTGTCATTCCATTGAATCATATTGTTTCTTGAGGACTACTTTAAACACGAATCATGGGTATACCAGCTCAATCATAATGTTTAGCTCACTCATATGAAAGTAGAATATCATCGTCAATGTGTCTTCCAAGTATAAATGATGCTAGGAGCTACAAAAGATATTAGGCTATACCACGCTGAGTATATTAGCAAAGAATTTGGATGTAATATTGTAGAATATGGTACAACAAGCAATAGGTCTGTATTCACATAACTTTAGAGGTTGCTTAACTTTGTATCAAGGGTGACAGTGGTACAAATTTCACTCTTAAGTGTCTTGCCTATAGTGGAGAACTTCTAGCCTACAACCATAATGTCCATCCTAATAGTGTCCCATGCTTTCTTATAAGAAGTTGATGTGTAACTACCCGCTCATGGGGCTTAGTCATCATCTCCAAAGTTACACATCTGACTTCATTTACCAGCAACTTCCATACATAATAGGCCTGTTATACAAGAGTTACTCTCTTACCCTTATAAATGGTAGAAAGATTAAACATTTGCAACTCCTCTCGATAGGCTCCCAACATCCTAATAAAAATTTTGTTGAAAATATCTTTGATTTGGTTATAACCACAAATCTTCTCATCAGTCTCATTCACCACATAGTTAATCCTTGTTATGAACCTCCTATCCTTGACACTAGCATGATTACATAAGCACTTAACAATATTGCACTTTGATTTTAAAACACTTTACTAAATCTAGATAAAATAGGATGGAAATACAAAAAAGAAAAGAAGCAGCAAAATATGAAAATTCAGTTGTTGAAGGTCAACATGATTAAATGAGCATAATCAAAGCTCCACATAAGGTACAAACATCCTTGCCTTCAATTGAGCACAAAATTTAAATGTCATTACCTAAAGGGGCATATTGGTACACAAGATCCTGCGTTGACACAGGGTCCGGTGAAGGGCCGCACCCCAAGGGGTGAATTGTAGGCAGCCTAATCTGACTTTGTCAGGCAACCTAACATGATTAAATGTCATTCCCTAAAAAACGCAATTGAAATTGAACATCACTAATTACTCACAAAAACCAAACAAGAAAAAGAAACCATCACAATGCTTCTCTTCTAACTAAAATAAAAGAAAAAAAATAGGGAATGTCCATGGAATTTTTTGGGGGAGGGGGAGGGGGAGGGGGCAAAAACCCTATAAAGGCGAACGAGAGGGAGTTGACACCCTATCGCTTCAGCATAGAGGAGGAAACTAAAGCCCTTTCCTAATGATCACCAATCTTATAATCTAGGTGGTAGTACAGAAGATGACAATGGACAAGATTATCAAGAGATGAAAAGCAAGGACCTTAGAGGAGTGACGTTGATTAAATCAGAGAATAAAAGGAGCAGACTTAAAGATAAGAATGGGCTAAGTTCATGGCGAAGGTGAAGAAAAAGCTTCTGAGAGAGAGAGAACGAACCAACTTACTGAACTAAAAAGAATTTTTTTGAGCTTTTAGGTTCGGGCAATTTGGGTTTTAGGTCAAAACTTTTCGTTCAAAACCCAAAACTTTTGGGTGGCTTCAAGGAGATTTAAGGATTCGGATCAATTTGTGCCAAATTTACCATTCAGTCTGCAAATTGTGAGATTGCTTGGTCACTATGTTTAGAGAAAACTTCTTAGACTAATTAATCATAGATATCAAATTTTGACCAATTAAGGTGGTTTCTGATAGATATTTAATTTTCTAGTCCTAAAAGTGGAGACTAACATTTTTTTTTTTTTTTTTTTTTGGTTTGGTGCGAATGGTAGGCAAACTAACCCCAAGGTCATATCTCATGAGACAACCCTAGGAGAAGGAAGGTATAACAGAAGGAAGGGAAACAAGAGGAGAGCAAACTCCCCCATGGATCTAGTGGGATGTGATCATACAATCCTTATTGGAAGATGGGTAAACTTTTACTGGGCCATTCCTTTGGTGGTTGGAGAATAATGACGTTGGTTTCTAAATGGAGACTAATTTTTTAGTTGCAAGCAAAAAACAACAATTTGGATTTCATATTAAGACCGATTAACTTTATTACTGCCAGAGATTTATTTTCTTTTTTTCAATGTAATGAGCAATTGCATCAATCTCTAAGGGAGAATTTTATTTTGGGTTTAAACCACAATGAATTCAAAAGTCAATCTCTCTCTCTCTCTCTCTCTCTGTCTCTCTCTCTCTCTCTCTCTATCTTTCTCTCTCTCTCCCAACACACACATATATTTTTGCATATTTGTCCTCAATCTCCCTTAAGTTTTGCCTATTACTTCTTGGGAAGAAAACTATGATTAAGGTGATGCTAAAGTTTAGATTACCATATTCTTCATTTCTTTTTTTGTTTGTCAATGAAATATTTATGTTAAAAAAAAATTGACTGCAAATGTAATATTTAGTTACTTGAACTACCGTAAAAGACCTACAACAAAATAAAGCATAGATTTCTTATTTGCATGGACTTCTAAAGATAAATTCACTATACTTACTAGAAATCGTCAGAGTGAATCGTTCGGTGATGGTTCTTGCCATCAAACCATACCTTCAAACTTGATCTATTGATTTGTGACCATGTTATCACACAATCCACACCTTGGATGCAAGGCATAGTATTCCAAAACCTTCCTCTTGATTAGAACCAAGTCCCTTTTGCTTTATTACTTTCGGTTTAGATGATTCTAATCCTAACGGAAACATCTTTTTTCAATAAAATGAATTTTGTGTATTTTCAACCAAATATGTGGGCAGCTCCACACTAAGTAGTAACCACAAACATGTAAAGACATTAAGGTATGGTGCCTTGACTCATACTTATTCGAGTAAGAAACTTGCAAATGACAGACAGCTTAAGGTAGAAAAAGTTAACAATCATTTCAAAGAAACAAACGACTATTGACCACGAAGTAATAAAACTGCATTTGAGGAAGTGGAGTCATATATAAAACAATGTAAGCAAAAACAAAGTAGAATAAAAATAGAAACTAATAAAGTGTCATGTCGGTTTGATCTACAAGAGATATAATTAGAAAATCTCAATAAATTAATCTTCCATGTGCCATTTGACTTTAAGGACTTGAATCAACTAATGCTCATTTGGCCATCATAACCTTGACAAACTCATCGTAGTTTATTTGACCATCACCATCTGCATCAGCCTCACGGATCATCTCTTCAACCTCTTCATCTGTCAGTTTCTCACCAAGATTTGTCATCACGTGGTGAAGCTCAGCTGCAGAAGTGAAACCATTTTGATCCTTGTCGAAAACTCAAAAAGCTTCTCTTAACTCTTCCTCTGAGTCTGTGTCTTTCATCTTCCTAGCCATAAGGTTAAGAAACTCTAGAAAGTCGATTGTGCCATTCCCATCTGCATCCACTTCATTTATCATGTCCTGGAGCTCAGCTTCAGTTGGGTTTTGTCCAAGTGAACGCATCACTGTTCCGAGCTCCTTGGTGGTGATGCAACCTTTAGCAACATTACATAAAGCATACATAAATAAGAATTAAATAATTGTATCCAATAGTATTAGGAAAGATTTATAAGGAGAAATAAATAATTTATAATATGTAAAAACACAATAACAAATGTAAGAAGAAAATAAGTTATCAACTAATACGTGTTTGCCATAATCCTCAAATACAGGATTTACTCCTATTGAAAATATGTCTTTATAGAGTAGAGCTCTAATGATCATCCTCCCAAGAATGCAACATATTCTCTTAGTAATAAGCATTAATAATAGGAACAAGATTTATAAGCTGGAGTATTTAATGCATCTATCCTCCCAATAGGCCTGGCAGTGGTTGGGAGCTCCAATGGGCAGTCTGGGTCAGACCCATCAAAAAAGTGGCCAATGCTCACTTAAATGATAAATGGATCAGGCTTTTAACAGGTCATTCAATCAGGGCAAAATCGGGTCGATCGAGGGTCGGGATATGGGTTAAGCCGTTAAGGGCCTATGAATGAGGGTCTCAGAAGTTTCAGGAGCACGACTCAGTAATTTCTCTCTCTCTCTATCGCTGATCTTCCCCTCTCTCTCTCCCTAAGTAGTGGTTTCTCTCGATCGATCGACTCTGCAGTTCTCTCTCTCTCTCTCTCTCTCTCTCTCTCTCTCTCTCTCTCTCTCTCTCTCTCTCTCTCTCTCGTCGCTCAATCGATCTCAGAACTCTCTGGTTTTTTTATCTCAGTTAAAATCAGGGCCCAGGGATGACGCAAGGCTGAAGTCGGTGAAATTGAACCTAGGGCTTTCGATATGGTTTGTTTGCTTCTCAGGTAAACCCTTTTCTTTATTTGTCTTAAATCCTTCAATTCACCACTTCTTTCTGGACCGTTCATTGCTAATCTCTCTCAAAATGGGGTTTTTGATTGAAGGAGTAGACCCTTCATTGCTGCAATTAGCAGGGATTGCCCTGATAAGTGGTAATTTGGTGATTATAGTAGACCCTTCAAAATGGGTTTTTTTCTGCTTGTTTTTTGGGTTGTTGCTGCTGCTGCTTATTACTGATATTTGGAATGATGACATAACTTAGAGCACCAATATTATCATATTAGCATGCTTAGATTCTTCTGAGCTTATTACTGCTGTTGTTTATTCTGGGTTTTTTTCTACTTGTTTTCCTGGGTTTCAAGAACTTTATTTATGGGTTTTTCTCTACTTTTTTATTCTGGGTTTTTCGACAGTTGAAGTTTTGCTGAAGTGAACGAGGGCAGCAGCTGCGCATTTGGAGCAAGCAGTCAAGTTTGGGTTCTTGAATTTGCAGTCTTTGTGAATTAAAAAAATTTTTACTTGTAGTTGGACTTGTCTTGTTCATTATGGGCCTTTTATGAACTTTCAGAATAATTTTTTACCATTTCTATTGTGCTGAGAGACAAGCCACTAAGCGTAGAATTCAGTTCATCCATATTGTTTTTAAAGTCCTAATATCAAAGCTAACAATGTTAAACTGGGGAGAGCCATGGGTGGGTCAGGGTCGCCTAGCCGATGACCTGATCCGACCCACTAAAATTTTACTGCTGATCCGACCCGCTCCTTTTTGCTATTGGACTTGCCCTGACCCAGGTCGACTAGGCCCACTGCCCAGGTCTACCTCCCAAGAATGCAACATATTCTCTTGGTAATATTCTCCTAGTAATATGCGGTAATAATAGGAACAAAAAAATAAAGATATATTAGACAAAAGTAAATTAATGCATCCAGTTAAGGGCATCCCAGCCAAATGGACCGCATGCTGTTTTGGGACCCTCGGGGCACACGTGTCAGCCCCAACCGAGGCCACGCGTGGCGTGAAACGGTCGCGCATTTTAATTTTTTTTTTGGTCGTTTTCGCCGGTAAACGACGCGTTTTACGTGGTTATTGTGAAGGGAATGAAGCGCATGAGTGTGGGCCGGGCGACAAAAAGAAAAAATGGCGGAGCTAGCTGTGGGCCTTGTTTTCAGTGTAGGCCCGAGCTGAACTCGAGAAAATGTATTCGTTGCCCGTCCAAACAGCTACATTTTGAGTTTTTTTTTTTGAAAGATTATTTTTTATATAAATATGTGAAGGTTGTGTTGCAAAAAATTAATTTTCAAAATTTCTCCAAATCTCTCAATCTGAAAATCTGTCCTTGTAGTAGCTCAATCTCTTTGGAAGTCAAGAAGCAAAAATTGTGGTCAGTACAAAAATCAATTTATACATTTTTATATCAATAAAATAAATATTCTTTACTCTCGAAAAATTAAAAATATTCACAGATGTTACAAAAGCTAAAACACAAAAACAGCATAAAAAATAAAAAGTAATAAATTAAGTTTAAAATTGTGAGCTCCAGGACAATTAATTATCCTGAAATGAGTTCCAGTGGCTGGAAATTTAAATGGAACGTAAGTGGAACTTATGCTGACGTGGCAGACTTGAGTTTCAAAAAATGGAACTCTGACTGGGATGCTCTAAGTGTGTTTTTAGGTTATGAACTAGAGTTATAAGCTGGACTATCTAATTCATGTTGGCACCATAAACTCACGTCGTAATTCGGTTTTCTTGAGTACTCTAAAAACCATGGCTAAGGTTTAGACTCATATAGCTAAATCCAATGTGTGTATACTATGACAGACACCATAAATGAATGAGTTCCCGATCTCATGAAGAGTAAAAATCAACCTAGACATTGTAGTTTTGTATAATTCACACAACAAAAAGGATCTCGTTAATGACGTTCAGCACTGCAAGTCTAAGCCAACTAAGAACTAATCTTTATTAATATGAATATACTTGTTGGATCTCCTATCATGTAGAGGTTAGATTACCAATTTAGCATCACATTTATTTAGGAAGTTTGCTACTCCTCCAATCGATGTACTTTACACTTATTTTCTTTCGTGGTGGCTAGTTACACAAAAAACTAAATTCATCAAAAAATTATGTCTCCTAAGTATTAACACAATTCTCTGTTTCACTTTTATATATTTTAATTTTAATATTCAACATTGTTCAGGTATCCTAACTATCATCATACACTTGCGCGAGTGTTGTTACCCTCATATATGAAGAGATACCTTTAAATATGTTCTTTTGTTATCATACTTTTCAGATATTTAATATGAATAGATGTTATTCCAAATACACAGTATCTAAATAAAGTGCATACTTTTTAACATAGTTTATCATATCTCATCAATAGATCCCATTATCGTCACTATTCACTCCTTGTATAGTGGAAACAATTGTATGAAATGCCAATCAATATTTTAATTATTGTTATACTATCTCCACATTTAATTATCAAATGCCCTTAAAATTTTTCAATAACTTAATGCTCATATAAAAATAAGCGTATTGTCAACACCCTTACTTTTGCAGTAAATAGAATTTTATAGAAACCATAAAAATATAATGAAATTAATGAAAATCTAAAATCTAAACATTCTCAACCCTTCTCCCAACTACTACCTTGCCTCCATAGCTACCACCCCCTCGCTTGCAACCAAGCCAAACCCACCACCACCACTGGCCCTTCTTGAATAGGCCCTTGTACCAAGCAGCCTCATCCATTAGGTATTGGTTCCTTTCATGAACACCTTTCCACTAGTGCTCCCACACCTTTCCACATGGTATTAGAGCCGGTGGCCCCATAAGCTAGAAATAATTTTAATTATTATTTTCCTTTCTTCTTTTTTTACTGTGCTTCCTATGGCTCTCTTCCCTAGCAATTCATGACCTCCATTCCCGTATGCCACCAATGGTTGTTTAGCTCTGCTCCCGGAGCCATGACCCAGTGATCATTCATTCCTCCACCGGCTTGCTTTTGGCCTTGAGGATCCCATCTCCTCCACCGACACCACCACGCCTAGCATGCTGCTATAGTCACCGATGAATTATACCCAGCCTGTGCAGTCCAACCTCACTCCCTGAACTGCCACCATAACACCCTCCGATGACGACCAGTTTGCTAATCTATCCAACTTTTGGTGTGTCCTCTACCTTTGCTACTGGTGTATTTTTGCCACCTCTCATGTTGCCGCGACTACTATTTTGCTGTCTATGGTGTTTCCATGGGCAATGCTTTCCTCAGTCGCACCTCTAGACAGTGGCCTGGGCGCACCGTTTGCTTTTGCTGGTCCTCACCAGCACTCAATTCCTACCTCTACCATGCCCACCCTTGACTAAGTTATCACTGGCCTTCCACACCTCAAGTTCGGACCCTCCCCCGCAGCTCCTCTTCCTTCTGGTGCTCTCATCCCGTTTTTTCCCACGTCTATCAATATATCTGATAAGTGTTGAGAATGTGCATCAATTTAGGGTCATTTGATAGCATTTCTTAGGGGATTATGTGTTTAAGTGAATGATTTGCACCCCTTTTTCTGTTTTACGCTTGGATATACTTCTTTGATGCATTTTATAGGTTTTAGGACCCATTAGGTCACCATAGAGGTAATCCCATCCCATATGCCCGTGGGGGAAAAAAGAAAAGAGGATCTTGAAGTCAGTGCTAACCACGGTCGGCTGAAAACTGCCAGCCCCTTCACCTTCACTTGTTGTGTGGCTCTGAATGCTCGTGTTCATGTATATGAAGGTGTCCTCAGTTGAAGGCAACTCCATCCCCACTCATCGTGTGACTTATCTCTCTCATGAGTATAGAAATTTTCTAATCATTTGGAGGAAAAATAGGATTTGAAGGAAGAAATTGGCAAGGATACTTGAAGATTAACAGATCATCAAAGAACCTCCATAGATTGCTAGCATACTCTTCCTTTTGTTTCTTCTTAAACTTATGTTAACTTGATTCAGATGATGTTTAATTTGAACATGTGTGAGTAGTTTACTTTAACCTAGGGATTTGCTAGCCAAAACATTGACGTTGGATCCCTAATTCTATTGCCTGTGCTTATTCGATCTTGGAATGATTTTATTTTATCTTGCGATTGAATTGTTGTGAGTGAGTTTGGCCATATTTGCTTGCACATGTTAGGTGGTTGAGTGAAGTGCCGAAAGGAGAAACTCACTATTAGACTTACAAGATTGAACTTGACTTATTACAACAACAATAACAACAACTCCCAGTGTGGGTCCCGCTTTCGCAGGGTCTGAGGAGATCCAACTGTAGGCAACCTTACCCCTACCGGTATTCCTACTCATAGAGAGGTTGATTCCTTAAGACCTACAAAACAATTTTTTTTTAATCTTGAAAAAAGAATTGCATGTTGAGAGGAGACTAGTAGTTAAAACCAATAAACTAGACCAAAACAAAGATATTTTATAGAATGGGAATTGCATAAGTATAGGCAATTCAATTTATTTCGAAAGAAAAGATTGAATTAAATTAGATTGCATTCATTTGAATAATCCAAAATTGAAAAGTGCGCCTAATAAATCCAAGGATCCAGCTCTTTACTAGGCAAAATAAATTCATAGATGCTTTTGCTTTGATTGATTTCTCGAGATTGTTGCTTTAAAGTCAATTAGCATCATTAAAACACCCATTGCAAATTTATTTGCTTAGCATTTTTAATAGGACAAAACTCGATAGATTGCTTTAGTCCCTGGGGACGATATTTAATGTAGACTACAACACCTATAAACTTGTAGGTTGTGTTAAGTTTTGGCACTGTTGTCGGGGATTAATTTATCAAATATTGAGTTAATTCTAGATAATTGACTAAGTACTTTTCTTTTTGATTTTTAATTTGCTTTGGTAGTGTTTATGTTGGTGCTTGCAAGAATTCTTTTCCCTTTTATGTCAAGTCTGTTTTCATACGAACCCAATCCCGAGATTGAAAGGACTTTTTGTTTAAGGAAGAAGAAGCAAAGGTTAGACAAGTAAAGGTGCAATCTAATGGTATGGGAGGCTGAAGAAGGACACTTTGGGATTTCATTACCCTGGGAGTCCAAGGCATCACTTCGAGTATCTTCTGACCAACTGTGGAAGCTCATAATTTTGAGCTTAA
Source organism: Carnegiea gigantea (assembly GCA_029747015.1). Classification (NCBI taxonomy): domain Eukaryota; kingdom Viridiplantae; phylum Streptophyta; class Magnoliopsida; order Caryophyllales; family Cactaceae; genus Carnegiea; species Carnegiea gigantea. The sequence goes on from JAKOGI010001006.1 coordinate 328,865, forward strand.
ATTAGCACTCGTCTCTATGGCTCAGCAAGGACAATTTCATATTGCTCCAATAAAACGCCCTAGTCTACACCTCTTAGGCTTTTTGAGGTGTGATACATTAAAGCTAAACGGAGTCTCAACCAAGTTCATTTGCCTTCGCTTATTTCCCTTTTTACTAAAGGATAAGGCACTGATTCATTGCCTCCGGGGTCCATCACAACTTGGGATGAGCTCACTTGGGCTTTTTATGTCAAATTCTTCGATTCTATCAAGACAGCAAGCTTGAGGAACCAAATGACTACCTTTGCTCAAAGGATGATGAGGCACTTCACGAAGGATGGGAGCAATTCAAAGACTTATTATGCTTGTGCCTCACCATAGGCTCCAAAAATGGAGGATCGTCCAAACGTTCTATAATGGAGTTGCTTAACCTATACGATCTGCCATTGATGCAGCGGTGGGTGGCACCTTGATAAACAAAACAGAGGATAAAACCTATAACTTTATTGAGGAGATGACATTCAGTAACTTCCAATGGTCTAATAAGAAAGGCCAACCTAAACGGGTTGGAAGTAAGCTTGAAATAGATGCACTTACTTTAATTTCTATTAAAATAGATGCTATGACCCAAAGATTGGATTGTTTGAATGTTAGTACTGTAAATTCAAGTGCCCCTCCTCTATATGAAATTTGTGGCTCCGTTGGCATCTAACTATAAATTGCCAAGTTCGGAGTCCTTTTACCCAAGACACTACTGACCAAGTTAATTATATTAACTATAACTAGAGACTGACCAATGGCCCTTATTTCAATACCTATAATCTGGGTTGGAAGAATCACCTAAATTTCTTAGATAGGTCTAACCCTCCCACTTTGCCCCAAATGAATGCTAGACCACCCCTTGGGTTTCAAAGGCCTCCATTTCCTCAACGAGCTCCCCAAAAATCTAACTTAGAGGCTATAATGCTAAGCATGCCCATGGCACAACAAAAGCAAGATAAGTACATGAAGCAATTAGCCTCGAAGGTTGATGTGCTTACTACTCATAATAAGATGTTGGCAGCCCAAATTACCCAACAAGCTAGCTCTTCATCCATATACTGGGGAAGACTTCCTAGTAAGCCCGAACCTAACCTTAGAGTACAATGCAATTGCATGATTTTAAGGGGGGTAAACAACTTGAGGGACCTAATGGGGTTTATGATGATGTGAGTCCGTATCGTGATGAGAATGTTGTGTCTAGTCCCATATGATGTACATGATGATGTCGTGAAGGATACTAATCAGATTCTTAAAGACCCTAAACATACTTTCCTAAAATCCTACACTCTGCCTTTGTCTTTCCCTCAAAAAATGGCTAAGGTTAAGCTTGATTTACAGTTTAGGAAGTTTTTAGAGGTCTTAAAGAAACTCTACATTAATATTCCATTCACTAATGCTTTATCTCAAATGCCTTCCTATCCTAAATTTTGGAAAATGATTTTGTCCAATAATAGAAAGCTAGAAAAGCATAAGACAATAGCATTGACTGAAGAATATAGTGCCACGATCCAAAATAAGCTTCCTGCTAAGCTTAACAATCTAGGTAGCTTCTCCATCCTTTCCTTGATAAGAAATGTGTGTATTAAACATGCATTCTGTGATTTAAGCTTAAGTGTGCTCTTAGGGCATGCTTCTGTGCATGAGAAGCTTGACTTAGGAGAAATGAGACCCACTACCATCTCTCAAAAATTAGCACATCGTTCTGTGAAATACCCTATAGGTGTTTTAGAGGATGTTCCCATTAAGGTGGGAGATTTATATGTGCCGGTTGATTTTGTGATACTTGAAATGGAAGAGAATACACGCACCCCTATCATTCTTAGAAGGCCTTTCTTCGCCGCTGGGTGCCGTATTGATGTGAAGAATGGTAAATTGTCCTCTGATGTGTGGGGTCATTATATGAGGTTGAATTTGTTTAAAGCTTCGAAATTCCCTTTTATTTATGATGAGTGCCATAGAATCAATGTGATTGATAATGCAGTAAGGGAAGAAGGCACTAACCATTATTTTAGTGACCTTCTTCAGGATTGTATGTAGAATGATGGTACTACTAAGGAAGAGAATCCTGAAGTTGCCATGTGCGCTCACTTCTTGGAAGCCTCTCCACAAGTTCCACCTTCCTTTGCAAAGGTGGAAGAACTAGCTTCTGATAAGCCCTCATCCGATGAGGAACGTGCCTTCGACATAGAGTTGACACCTTTCCCTTCATCTTTGAGGTATGAATTCCATGGCCTAAACTCTACATACCTTATGATTGTTCATGCTAATCTGAATGCATCTCAAATTGATTTTTTACTTAGAGTAGTTTGATTGCATCGAACTGCCATAGGATATATTATTGATGACTTAAAAGGAATTCACCATTCTATGTCCATGCTTCGCATTTTGATGGAAGATGGTCATAAACCCTCGATCGACCACCAAAGGAGGTTAAACCCTAACATGAAAGAGGTGGTTAAGAGGAAAATTTTGAAATTGCTTAAAGCCGACATTATCTGCCCTATCTCTAATAGTAAGTGGGTAAGCTTGGTCTATGTTGTGCTTAAGAAATGGGAGATAACAGTTGTAAAAAATGAGAACAATGAACTGACTCCCACTTGGACAGTCACGTGTTGGCGTATATGCATTAACTATAGGAAGTTAAATAAGGCCAGCCATAAAGACCATTTTTCCCTTCCCTTCATTGGCCAAATGTTTGAGAAGTTGGCTAAGAACTCCTATTTTTCTACCTAGACAAGTATTCAGGGTTTTTGCAAATCCCTATCCACCATAGTGACCAAGAAAAGACCACCTTTAGTTAGCCATGTGGGACATTTGCATATAGGAGGATGCCATTTAGGCTATGCAATGCCCCCCCACCTTTCAATGTTGCATGATGCCCACTTTCTATGATTTTATTAAGGACATTATGGAGGTGATTGTGGATGATTTTTTTATGTATAGAACCAATTTTGGCCATTGCTTGCAAAATTTTTCCAAAGTATTGCAAATACGTGAAGATTTGAATTTGGTCTTGAATTGAGAAAAGTGATATTTTATGGTACAACAAAGGGTTGTCCTTGGGCTCATTGTTTCTAACAAATACATTGACGTTGACAAAGTAGAGGTGGAGATGAATGATAAATTACCACTACCAACTTCTATAAAAGGTGCGAGGAGTTTTCTTGGACATGTTGGCTTCTACCGGTAGTTCATTCAAAATTTTTCAAAAATTGCAAAACCTTTCACCTAATTGCTTGTCAAGGATGTGCCTTCACTTTAAAGAAGAGTGCTTGAGTGCTTTTCTTAGGTTGAAGAAGGCACTAGTTTCAGCTCCGATGATGCTTTTCTTGGGGGATTCCTTTTGAAGTAATGTACGTTGCTAGCAATTTTACATTATGAGCCGTTTTAGGACAAAGAAAAGACAACAAGTCATATGCCATCAATTATGCAAGCCGAACTCTTGATGAGGCTCAAGTAAATTATGCCACCATGGAGAAGGAGTTCTTAGTGGTGGTATTTTCCTTACAAAAATACTGGTCATACTTGATCAATTCTAAGGTAATAGTTTTTACCAATCACGACGCGTTGAAGCACTTATTGAAAAAGTCTAATTCTAACCCCTACCTCCTTTTATGGGTTCTTCTCCTCCAAGAGTTTGATTTAGAGATTCAAGACAAGGCTGGGCTAGAGAATGTAGTTGTTGATCAATTATCCCACTTGGGCCCTAAGGCCAGTCATACTAAAGAGCTCCTGATTGATGGTTCATTTTTGAATGACAAGCTCCTTACCATTTTTCATTGAGCCAGTCTATAGTATGCTAATTTGGTGAACTATAAAGTATGTGGAGTGTTACCTCTTGGGTTGTCTTATTTACAAAAGAAAAAGTTCTTAGCCGACGCTAAATATTATGTGTGAGAGGAACCTTTACTTTACAAGCTATGTGGAGAAAAAAAAATCTATAGAAGATGCCTATCTGAGGTTAAGGGTCATGGTGTCCTCCACTATTACCATGCTTCGACTTATGATGGACACATTGGTTTGAACAATACTATTGTTAAGGTCCTTTAAGTGGGCTTCTATTGACCCATTCTCTTTAAGGATGTAAGGAAATTTGTACTTACATGTGATCATTGCCAACGAGCAGGGAATATTTCTAAATGGTGGAATTCTTAAGGTAGAGCTCTTTGATTTTCAGCAATTGACTTCATAGGTCTATTCCCTCCATCTCATAATAATCTCTATGATGTAGCAGTCGACTATGTTTTGAAGTGCATGAAAGCTATATCCACTCCTAGCAATGACTCTAAGATGGTGATCGAGTTCCTACAGAAGCATATTTTTAACCGGTTTAGCACACCAGGGGCATTCTTGAGTGACAATGGGGCTTATTTTTGCAACAAGCTCTTAGAAGCTCTCAAAGAGGTATGGGGTTCCCCAACAGGTTGCTACACCTTATCACCCCCAAATTAGCAGCCAAGTTGGCTGATTGATCTTGCAAAGATTGGTCTTTAAAGCTTGATGATGCTTTATGGACATACAAAAGTGCCTCTAAGACTCCTCTAGGCACTACTGCATATCGGCTGGTGTTTGGGAAGGCTTGCCATTTACTAGTAGAGTTAAAGCACCAGGCGCATTGGGCTATTCGCACGCTCAATTTTGATCTTGAAGTGGCCGGAGAAAGGCGGATGTTGCAACTGAGTGAGCTTGATGAATTGCGATTGGAAGCATATGAGAGTTCCAAGATCTATACAGAATGGACAAAGAGATGGCATGACAAGTACATTATGAATAAGCAGTTTGAAGAACGTAATGTTTAAAGAAGGTGACACGGTTTTGTTGTTCAACTCCAAGCTACAGTTATTTCCGAGTAAGTTGAGATCCCGAGGGTTGGGACCATTTTAAGTCACCAAGGTCTTTCCTCATTGAGCAGTAGAGATATGGAATGAGTCTAGCCATATGTTCAAGGTAAATAGGCAGTGACTTAAACCCTATTTTGGAGTAGTCCATCACAAAAGCCGTTATTTATACCCTAACCAATCCCATGTAAGCATAGGGAAAAAGGTTGAGCTCTCGACTATAAAAGAGTGCTTCTTGGGAGTAACCTAAGTATTTTATTGCTTTCTTCTCCTTTTTGATGTATATATGATCTAGGATGTTGTCATTATGTGAAAAGAAAAAAAGAAAAAAACTACAACAAAAACAAAAGATAAAAAAAGAGAGAAAAGAAACGAAAATTTCCAAGATAGAGGTAGTCAGCAGCCACTACCACGGTTCATTAGGGGTATCCGCCACGGGTCATGGTATAACTACTCCCTTTTTTTAAGAAAAATGCACAAGCTAATAAAATTCAGATGTAGCAGCCACCACAGACCGTGGTGAGCTGACTCTCTCACCCTCTTTTTCATCTTCAATGATGACACGCTCTCACTCTACCTCCCATATTTTCTCTCCAAAACCTCCATTACTAAACCTCTAATTCCTTCACTTATTCTTCCATTTTTCACACCATGTCTCATAAAATATCTCCATTTTTATCCCATTCATCTTCTTTTCCCCAAATTTCCCTTTTTCTAACACAAATTTTCTCCTTTTCTTCTCTCTCTAACCACCCCTTCATCTTCATATACCTTGTTTCTCTATTTGCATCTACTACTAGTTACATCCTTCATATTTTTTACTCACATTCACCCTTTCTACACCCCATTGCCCAAACCTCCTCTATTTCTCCATTTTCTCTCTTCTTCATATGCTACCGTCCACTACTATTGAGGATTTCTCCAAACCTTTCCTATTTAACTCCATCTCAACCCAAGACCTTCAATGGTAGTAGAGACTTAGGAGCACCCAAGGAGAGGAAAGCACCACAACGGGCCACATGGACATCCCGAACATTCGTTAATGCCTGGACCCGAGGTAATATCCCTTACCCTCTTGGATTAGATTCACCCCAATCATATTGCTCGTTCTAATTGCTTTAGTAGTCAAATTGTTACAGCTACCCATTATTATGATGAGCATTTCTTGCACCAATTGGGGCTATTGGATGATGTTAGGTGGTTATTTGCAAAGGATGGAATGGGTCACTTTATGGAAATGAAGGACCACACCTATAGGGACCTCACCCTTGAATTCTTGAGCATCTCGCATATGTAGGTCATTCGAGGTCCTAGATGACAAGAAGGGCACCTCTCCTTCTATTTACAGGGGGAATTCTATGAATTAAACCTTAGTTCCCTTTCTAACATATTTGGCTTTCCACCTAGTTTGTTTTTGCCATGGCGTCATGTTTCCCATGAGTTCAACCCAAATGCTTTTTAGAATGAAAGTTTAGGGAATCATAGGTACAACACAAGTACCTATAAGGGCACTTTCATTCGGGATCTTGCATATGGGTGGCCTAACGTATACTTTCTTGTGGTGTCTTTGCTAATGACAGTAGTCTAAATTTTCCTCAATTATCTAAGTTGTATTTTTCGTCTTGTATGATGAATGGCGATCGGATTGACTGTGGATCTTTTTTGTCACGATAATTATGTAGTGCAACTACCAGTACTACAGGTAGGATCGTAGTTGGGGGTCTTATCACCTCTATTACTCAGTTTTTGGGAGTTAAGCCTCATCTAAGGATAAGGTTTCGAGGTCCGAATGGCTTGATAAGGCCACTTTTGAGTAGATGAAATTTTCTAAGATTGAGCTCGCTGTTACGTGAAATATACCCTGGATCAGCTTTTGCTGCTTCCCAATGTTGAATGGACCACTTTACTTCATCGGGTTAAACCCTCATGGTTACCCGGTGATTCAGAGGTTATCCGTCTTGCACCTCCTCCACTCCCACACACTTATCATAGCAGCCCTGACTCTTCCTCCCAGCCTTCCTACCACGATTCTGGCGAGGTTCATGCCACCCTTACGTTCATTCAAGAGGAGCAACCTTCACTCTGAGCCTAAATTAAAACCGCGTATACCGCTCTTTGAGACATTGTCCAAGAGCAGTACGATGCGCTCCGTGGGATAATGGGCCCCAAAAACCACAATTTTAAGGACTTTCGGGCCTGTCTTGAGATTTAGAGAGATTGACATATCTCTCAAAGCTATCCCTGCGCCCTCCTTCTCCCTCTCCCTTCTGATTGCTTCTTGGTTCTCCCCCTTCATTTTCTCCAATCTATGATATTTATATAGATGATATCATATACATACTATATATATATATATACCCATTCATATACATATATATATATATATATATATTATATAGATATATTATATATACAGATATTATATATATCATATATCCTGTGTGTGCGTGTGTTGGCCAGATGGCCAACACTCTTACTTTCCACCCCCTCCACCCAGGTTCAGACCTGGGGGGCACACACTTCTGCTTTGTGCAGGAGTTGTATGTGTTGAAGGCTTGTGGATCTGGGCTTCTGGCTTGGGCATGACATCTCCTCCCTTGGCCTATAAAGGTTTGCTGGCAACCCTGTGATAGGGCCTTGTGGGCTAGCCTGCTTACCCTTGCGAATATATATATATATATATATATATATATATATATATATATATATATATATATCTGTATCTATATGTGTATGTATACATGTATATGTATGCATATGTATAGATATATGCATATATATACATATA
>JAKOGI010001007.1:0-47500 GCA_029747015.1 Carnegiea gigantea
AAATGAACGTTGTTTCCTATTGGACATATAACTTATAGTGTTGTCAATTTTTAACAATATATTAATCACATGTCTCATAAGAAAGAATTATTTATTGTAAACAGATAAACGTGCTCCTTACCTGGAAATGTCATTAACAAATATAATGGTTCAAGCTTATACTCTCAACCTAAAAACATTATGTTTCATTCAAAGCAATAACAAAGATGTTTCTTACAAATAAAAATAAAAATAAAAATAGCAATAAATGAATAGATCATAACTAAAGTCAGAAAATCAAACAATAAAAAGTTTTACTTGAAATAAGAAGAAACTAAAAAGTAAAAAATGATAATTTTTTCATTAATGAACTAGAATGAAAATTCTACTTTTAAAATTTTCTATTCAAAATTGCACAATAAAATCTTAAAGTTAGCTTGCTTATTGAAAAAAGAATAATTAGATAGGATTTATATATATTACTTAAAATAGGGAAAAAGTTGAATTTGCTATTAAGAGCCTGTTCTTTCTAATTTACCAACTTCAAACTAGGCCTGGCAACAGGTCGGATTTGGAGCGGGTGAGCATCCACCCGCATCCATCACCCGCCTCCATCCACTCCACCCGATCCACCCATCACCCGCTTATTCGCTCACCCGCATCCAATCCATCTATCACCCGCGGATAAAGCGGGTGGTAAACGGGTGAAATGGATGAGATGCGCTTTATCTCATTTTTTTCGTATATCATTCAAATAAGTTTTAAAAGCCTAGATAATTACATAAAACAAACCAACTGGAACCACATGCCCGAGTCTTAGATAACCATAACACAAATTACACAATCTCTAACGAGGCAAAGACATAAATCTTCAATTCTCTTCAACAAACTACCAAGTGGTGCCCATGTAGAGATCATCGCCAACTGAAGACTATCATTTAAAAAAAAAATTAGTTAGTACTCATAAATTTACTAAACGTATTCAAATACTCAAAAAATATATGTTATCCAACAAGCATATCGAATGGTCCGAATCCACATTAGTAACTTCGATATTGCAACTTTGATGTTCGCCAATATCGGCATCTTCAAATATTGTAGCACATGCTTGTGCATTACTAAATGAAGAAACTAAAATACAAGGAAAAAAATATGATAAATTAGTATCATATGATAAATTGAAATACATAATATAATTGAAAAATATCAAAGGCAATTTTATTATTACCTGAATACTTGCCAACTACCCAATTTTGCAAGCACATCAATGCCTCCACAGTATCAAAGTGAAGAGAAGAACGATGAGGACTCAATACCCTACCACCTGTACTAAAAGCACTCTCGGAAGCAACGGTAGATGCAGGAATTGCTAAGATATCCCGAGCAATCTTTTTCAATGTTGGGTACTTGGGATCTAACTTCCAAAAGTGAAGAACATCAAAGCCAGGCCTATCCGGATATGGATCATCATCTAAATAATAGTCTAGCTCTGTCCTCACATTTGTCTTATTTTTTTGGGTTTTCTTAGCTTCACCCCATAGAGTACTTTTGCTTTGGGTCATAGGAGGAACATAAAGATCAGTCATCGCATGACGTTTGCCAAGAACATCAGAGGCAGATGGAACATAATCCTCACTACATCCTTGATACTCCATGAGAAGGTCATACAACAAACCTTTAACTCTTTGAACTTCACCATAAGCCTTATCTCCATAAATCACCTCAAAATAAAACTCCACACATGCCAATTTGTCCCTAGGGTCTAGGATAGCCGCAATAGCAAGAACCCCATTAATTGTTGACCAATATTTATCAAACTTTTCAATCATTTTCAAAGCCATATCCCTAATAATTTGTTCTTCATTTGAAAGCCATGAAATCAAAGCTACCTTGATATCACATATGTAGCGAAAGAACAAATTAATAGTAGGATACTTTCTACCTGAAAATAATTCAGTCACATCATGAAACACTTTCAACTTTTCACATATTTTTTCAGCCAACTCCCAATCAAGATCACTAGGGACAACAAACTTAAAACGAGGATTTTGAGTCTTTAACTTTGAAAAAACCTCTCGATATGGAAAAGCACTAACAAGCATGAGATAGGCGAAGTTCCACCTTGTTTCACAATCAAGCACCAACTTTCTTGAACATTCAATCTTCAAACCCCTAGCTTTATCCTCAAACTTTTCAACTCTTTTAGGGGTTGATGTCCAAAATAAAACACAATTACGAATCGTTTCAATTCCCAAACCAATCACTTCTAAACCATCTTGCACAACCAAATTCAAAATATGTGCAGTACACCTCAGATGTAAAAAGTCACCATGCAACAAAAGAGATCGAGAATCTAATCTCTCTTGTAAGATATCAACCATTGCATCATTTATTGTACAATTGTCAACCACCACAGAAGAAATCTTTTCAGTTATATTAAACATATTCAATGTATCCATTAAAACTTGAGCAAGGATTTCTTTCGTATGTGGACAAGGCACATAAGCAAACCTATAAATAAAAATAATAAAGACATTATATTGCAGGCAAACAAATAAATATCACATAAAATCATAATATACAAAATATCTTTGGAAAAAAAAAAGTTACCTCAATGTCTTGTTGTGCAAGACCCATTCTTCATCAATAAAGTGAGCTGTGACTGCCATATAACCTCTCTTTTGATGAGAAGTTGTCCACATATCAGTGGTAATGGCAATTCTTGCTTCATAGTCCTCAAACAACTTCTTTAGAGTCACTCTTTCATTTGCATACATTTTCATAATATCATTCTTCAAAGTATTCCGGCTAATCAACTTGAAGTTTGGATTCAAGCTATGTACAAATCTCCTAAAACCAACATGGTCTACAATAGCCAAGGGATACTCATGCATAACCACCATAGTTGCCAACTCTTTTCTTGACATTTCTTGACTAAAATTAGAGTTTTTCAAAGCTACTGAACCATCTTTTTTATGATTGTAATTCAAAAACTGTTGACGAATATCAACCTTAATATGCTTTTTAGGACATCTTTTTTCTAGATGGTCCTTCAGATGAGAAGTGCCATTTTTGCTTGTGGCAGACAACCTTTGATTACAAAACACACAATCCGCTTTTTGCTCCCCATTTACCATCACCCTCCGAAAGTGGTGCCACACAATTGATTTAAGCTGTCTAGGCTTACGAGATTGTGTCCCGGTATCATCAGGTTCTAGATCTATAAACTCATTTTCGGCAAATGAGTTTGGATGAAGGGGTGGGCGACTATGGGAAGGTTGAGCCACTGAAGGTTGTGGGATGCCTGAAGAAGGAGTTGTATTTGGCTCAGGACAAGATGAGGCATGTTCAGAGTCATTAATATTGTCACCTGTCATTGCTCACTGCACAAAGTAAACCAATACTCACAATTACACTAACACACTTCTGTATTCAACAAAAAACAACGCATATGAAAATATAATAGAAAACTAAATCAAACCTAATTCCAACAAAGTTCCTAAAAATATTGTAATCATATAATCAATGCAAAAATACCAAGTACAAACCATTTTCAAATTCACAAAGCCAACTGGACATCAATTCATAGCATGAATAAACCATTTTCAAATTCAACTTCAAAGGAGCAGTCACTCGAACAGTCTGGAGGGAGGGGGGCAATCGGAAAAGCAAAAAAATTATCTGGCCTAATCCTGTCTGCCTTTAACCACACTGTCCACATGGCACACAAACGAAATCAACAGAAGAAGTGAAGAACAATAAGAAATTTACAGGGGAGAGAGAAACAGAAACAGGGTAAGGGAAATTTACCGACTTACCGTGAGGCCACCAGCTCAGGCGAATGAGAAGAAAGAAGAGAGAGTACTGGAGGGAACTGGGCCACTGGGGAAGAAAGAGCAGCGACGCAGAGTACTGGTATGGAGCTTGGTGCGGCGGACGGCGGTGCCTGGAGGAGGGCTGGAGCCTGGAGGGGCTGACGGTCAGCCGGTCAGGGGGCGCCGTGCGACTCGCCGTGTGCTCCGCCGTGCTGACTCGTCTTTCAGGCTCTGCGAGGGATTGGGGCAGATCGGGGGGTCGGGGAGGTGACTGGGGTTTGGGGATGGGGAAGCCGAAGGATTGAAGACAATGAAGGGGTTGAAGACAGAGGATTTTAGGGTTTGGTGTGTGTGTGTATATATATATATATATATATATATATATATATATTAAACGGGTGGCTGGTCGGGTGGACCATCACCCGTATCCGACCCGATCCATCACCCGATTATCCATCACCCGTTTAAATCACCCGTTTAATCGGATTTTCATCCGTTTTTTCGGGTCGGGTGAAGCGGGTATCCATCGAATACAGGTGAAATTGTCAGGCCTAACTTCAACCTGCTTCAATCCACTTCAACCTACTGCAACCCACTTCAATAAAAAATGCCAACTTCAACCCACTTCAACCAACTTCAATCTATGTTAATCTACTTTAACCAACTTCAACCGCACCTCCTTCAAAATTTTATTCTCACTATTTTAACCAACTTCAAAAATATATCAACTTCAACTCATTTCAATCAACTTCAACCTACTTCAACTCACTTCAATATTTTTCAACCTACTTCAATCCATTTCAACAAAAAATATCAACTTCAACCTACTTCGACCAACTTCACCCTTTTACTAACTCAATTTACCAATGAATAAAACAGGCCCTAAGTATGAGGGAAAAAAAAAGAAATTTAGTTTTTACTAATATTTACAAAAATAAGAAATTATAGATGAGACAAATCAGTTTAGACTTTACTTTTAAGAGTCTAAATTTTATTTTCATATAAGATATTTAATTGTAATGTCAATTTTTTATGAAATATAATTGACGCTGAATTAACAAATACTTTTCTAAACATTATTTTTAAGGACCTCATTTGAAGTTTATTTGAAACAATTTTGGAGGTAATTCTTAATTAAGTACTTTCGTAAATTCAGTTTATTACAAATTGTATCGTATTAATGTTAAGAAAATTACTACTTTGGTTAATTTTAGAGATAGTTTTAATTGACCCATAAAAAATCTTCAAGATTCTTTACTTTAAAAAAAAGGCAAACAATTGAAAGCTCACAACAAAGGGACATGTCTAGGGCAAAGTAGAGACAGAAGAGGCAGCAATAAATCGCAAGGGCAGATGAGTAAAAAACTAAGGACATGAATGTGCCAGCTAGGGATGGCAATAAAACCCGTACCCATTTAAAACCCGCAAAATCCGCCCCACTTAAAACCCAAATGGGTGGTGAAAATGGGTTTTAAATGGGTATGGGGCGGATATTGGAAAACGGGTATGGGTATGGGTATGGCCCTCACCCGCCCCATACCCGTACCCGTTTTTATAATGGGAAAAAAAATTATTTTCGATTAATATTTTTCCAGTTTAAATCTAATCCAAACCGTTCTAACAAAAAAATTAGTCAATAATGTATTTGATTTCACATTTCTAAACAATATATTCCCAAAATATCACAACTTTACAATCTTATAATGACAAAAACATATATCGTACTTGGATATGGGTTTCATATGGGTATTAATTTTTATTTTCTATGTAAACCCGAATAAAACCCGTAAACCCGCAAAATCCGATAGGTATGGGTATGGGTTTTATTTTTTAATACCCGATGGGTACGGGTACAGGTATGGGTACGATTTTCGAAAATGGGTATGGGTAAGGGTACGGTTCCACCCACCCGTACCCGCCCCATTGCCATCCCTAGTGCCAGCGCATAAACAATGTGTGCTGGTTTTCCCTAAAATAACACCTAATTGAAAAAAGACATCTTATAATGTAAAAAATAAGGAGAAACCTATCGGTAATTTTCCCTTTTGTAATTGGTCACCATTCTTGTTTTTCCTCTTTTTTCTTCAGCGTGATTTCTTACCATGAAAGCGGAACTGGTGTAAGGACTCTTGCTATTCCTGATTAATCCTTCAGCCAGAAATTCTTTAATTTATTTATCAAATTCTTGGATATCCTGGTGTGTATACACCATTTGTTTGACTCGAATAATAGTGTTGGGATTTAACAGAATGATTTTAGCAAATGTCTTATTTTTATCCCAAAATTTTAGAGGATTATTATAGTAGAGTTCTTTACACAATTACTCTTGTTGTTCCGCAATCTGCTCTTTAATAGATAAGCTAAGTTGTGAGATTGTCAGTGCTACCTAATGTTGTACATGCATTATGTTCTCACCACGCTGGTTGCGTATAAGCTCAATTTTCTGATGAGTGTATGTTTTACTTAATTTTTCAATAGGAACTGAGTGACCATTTATTGAGAATATTATTTTGTTTATGGTTTGTGTGCATGGAGAATACAATTTTTGAAAATTATTTTCAATTATCATATCATAAGAGGGTTGATCAGTAGCCCATAGAACTGGTATAATGCATGGACTCCTCCTAATTCTATGGATAGCCCTTCTATTGCTTTATTATGGCTCATAATGTTATTATCAGCTATCCTTACTTGTGAAGAATTTTTAGCTCTTTTCCAAATAGATTCTGGAAATAATGATCTTTTTTCAAAGCATACAGAGCAACCACTATCTATGTAGCCGCACAATTTATATTTATTATATCCCTCTAAACAGACCTTTATCGCGATATAGATGCTATTAGGATTTGTATTGATAGCTTCACATCATATCTGCATAGTCATATTTTTGACTAGTTCATCTTTATAGATTGGTTCACTAACTATTCTTGTTTTGTACCCAACGATTTCTCTATCTAAACTCATCCTGCAATCTACACTGCATTTTGTGAGTTCAAAACTCATTCTACTCATTTCATTGGTCATGCTAATTATCTCTTCTTTAGCTGATGAAAATCCTTCTCTCCATTCTGATCTTGCACTCATGCTTCTTAATAATTGGGGTTTAATGATCATTTTTGCAAAGCTTATCATAGAGCTATAAATTTTACCACTACTTCGACTTATAAATAATATTTATAGTATCGAAAAGTAGGGATCAATCCACAAGGAAAGATTATATCAAAAAGCTAGTTTAATTCTAGATGATTTCACTACTCTTTGTAATTTAAAAACAAATCAAAATTAATAAAAAATCTAGAAAAATACTTAATATTACTCCTAAATATTCTAAATTTAATTCTGGAAATAAAACAGTATGTAACTATCCTAAATAATCCAGAAAAATAAAGACAGAATAATAACTCAATCTTCTACTAAAAGTGAAAACAGAAAATAATAAACAGAAAATTAATATTAAAAACCACAAACAGTGATCTAAACTAATATTCTTCAAGTTTATAAGCCTATAACTCCAGAATTATAACTAATTAATTTCAGATAAATTAAAACAGAAAATTAACTGCAGAAAAATGAAATAGAAAATTAAATCTGAAATTAGAAAAAAATTAAACTGCATTATTATAAATACGAAATTAATTAACAAAATTACCCAAATTTAAGGATATAATTTTTTGGACTCAACAATACCTAAAAAAACATGAAATAAATATTAAAAACACAATATTCAGATTTATTGAAATAAAAACCTGCACATATCCAATTCACGAAATAATTCTAGAAAATTATCAAATAATTTTCAAAAATTTTGAAATTAAATAAAGGCAGATTAGGATACTATATAAACCCTAGGATGGATTAAAACTTAAAAAAAACATAAGAGGAACTATTTTTAGGCTAATTTCTAACAAATCGGTACTTAAACGGCAAAACAAAATATAAATCAAAACTGAAAATTGTAATCACTCTAAAAATCAAAATCTAACTGATCTAAAATTACCAAGAAACTTCTAAAAGACTATTCTTTGTGGGGGGTAAACGGAATTTATATCAAAGCTAATAATTGAAGAATAAAAATTCAGAAACTAAACAAATTAACTAAAAGCAATAAATAATTATCAAAAGATATCAAATTTATGAAAAATGCTTAGCATAATCTATATCCACCATGCAAATTAATATTTATTATCAACACACAAGTCGATTTCATCCATGAGTTAAACTGTAGAAGACACCCACCAGCGGATCTTCCTCATTTTTCCTTATATTATGTTTAATTAGGTCCAACCCTAATATAAACCCTACTAATTTGATAACCCTTACACCAGCGTAAGAATTTAATCGAACTGGAGCATTACGTATTAGAAAAACATCATCTAATGCTTTGTAATCAATTTACCAGCAAATCGATTTAACAAAGATCTAAAACGATTACCTAACTAAAAGAGATGGGTTTGAGCCATTCATGATTAATTAGGGTGATACTAATGCTTAAAAGGTGATAACTTTTTCGTATTAAAGCCTTTTAAACTATCATATGAATTCGTATTAAACTAACTAGCATGCATTCTAATTAATATAATATGAATATCATGAACGATAAAAACTGATCGCTATAAAATCATGAATAAAAATTAACCAGATAATAAAGAATGAAACTTGTTTCAAAATAATTAATTTAGCATGGTTTCAAATAGATTATACTAATCATAAAAAAATTACTCGCTCATATTAAAAGTAAAATCACAAAATTCACCCAAATAAATCTTGTTTGATAATTAACTAAACAACACAAAAAATAAAATAAAATAATTAAATTAAATTAAATCACCCTACTTTGAAGAGGATGGTGTGATGATGGTTTAGTGGAAGATGATCAAAAGGAGATGATGAACGTGTGATGGGGCCGCGAGCTTGTTATATGATGTTGATGATGATGATGGGGAAGGAGGGGAGAGGGTGAAGGGGGAGATTGAAACGTGAGGAAGGGGATTAGGAGCTAGGCTTGGAAGGATGGTGATTATGGAGCTACGTTTAAAGCTTGGTTGCGTGACTGATTATTACTGCGTGGAGGATTATTGAAGGTGGGTTCATAGAGGATTGAAGAGGTGCAATGGAGATGATGCTTGGGATGGGGAATGAAGATAATGGCTAATATGCATGGGTAGAAGATGGGGCTGCGTGTAGATGATGGTTGCGTTGAGGAGGAAGATTGAAGGCTACCTCTTATTTTATTGTTGCCGTGGCTGGTCTCTCTTTTGGATGAAGATGATTGTCATGATATATGGTGAGGATGATTAGGGTTAGTGAATAGGGTTTCCTTCTTCCTTTCTTCCTTAAACTCCTTCCCCCTTAAGTCTTCTAGCTCTTTTTAAACTCTTGAAACCCTAGCCCATTTAAATAATTATGGAAATAATATTTTCCATAAATTATTATTTTTGGACCGCCTTTATAGCCAAGCTTGTAAAACCCAAACTTCGACGTCATCTCTTCTCCTCTTTATTAAATTAATGCTAATCCTGAAAAATGTATAAAATAGAGCTAGACGAAATAATATATATAATACAAGTGGATTATTTAATAAAACAATGCATGATTTTTGACTTAACATATTCCCTCACATTTAGACTTTGGACATCCTCGTGCAAAGAAATCTTAGACTCGATCTAAACCTGGCCCTCTTTCTTTCTTATAAAGTCATGCATAACTATGATATTCATACAAAGATTTGGCTTGCTTTAAAAACAGTTTTATTGACAATTAATTAGTTTTGCCTCATACAAGTTGAATAACTTCTAGACATCCAACTACTATCAAAGAGTTTATTTATCAACCTCACAACCTTTCCTTAATGAAATGACAAGATCAATAATTATCCATCTCTTTTAAATATGCATGTACCGATCAAGAGGTCTAAAAAAAAAAATTTAAGATAGAACAATTTAGGCATGGTATAGCTATAGAGACAATTGAACTAGGTAGAATAACTCATTGAACTGATTCTAACTTGCCTTGTACTTATCTCTCTTTCCCCCCCTTTGTTTTTCAAACTCCACTTGCGTACATATTCGAGGCTCATATAGAGTCTTAGAAATTTAACGCTCCCTGTCTCACACTCACTCGAATAGAGGTGTTAGAGCAAACAATTCATTCTCATCTTTATTTCTTTTTTTTTGACTGTTAGTTTTGGCGAGTCAATAATCGGCCCAAAAAGGAGCATGATTCTCCCAATCATGGGCTACTCCATACATAAGGCTCACTTGAGACCTAAACTTAAGGGAAAAAAGGTGTCGAGCCACCTATTCCTGCCTATGTTGGTAATCTAACCTTTTTTTCTTTCCTTTTCACTTTTCTTCTTTTTTTTTTTTTAGGATTAAAAAACAGACAAGAAAAGTCACAATTTTAATGAGTTATTCAAATAATTCAATAGTCCAGGAGATGGGTCAGGTCATTTTATTGCCTCTGAAACGGATATAATACATGACTAAATAAGATGGATAATCATGATAATTACTCATTAAAGAAATATATGAGGATCAACTCAAACTTCTCTGAAAGACAGCTAGCATGCTTAGACGTCCTCACTTATAGAAGAATAAACTAAAAAATAGCTAATAAAAACACAAAAAAATTTTAAACAAGCAAACCTAGCATAAACTCATGTCATGCATTATTTATAAGAAAGAAATTTTTTTTTTATTTTAAATGCAAGATGCACCCCCTCACACTTAATTCATGCATAGTCCCTAATGCATGTAAGAAGATAGAAATAATGAAAATAAAAACAAAATTAAATAGGTACTTCCCTAAAAACATTGGGTTGCCTCACAACCAGCGCCTTTGTTTATAGTCGTTGGCTCGACTTCATGAAGCTCCTGGATCCTCTAGTTGGATCTCTTCTACTAAATCATCATTAATCTAGTAGGGCACTTTTTGAAACGCAACATGATCAAGACTCTTGGTAAGCACAGTCAAAAATTCATCTTCATTGGATAAGTCATAAATATCTTGGGACAACTCATCAATAACATCAAGTGCATACACATAATTCACATCAGCAGGGAATCTCATGGCATCAAAAATATTAAATTTAATCACTTTACCATCAAATTTCATGGTTAATGTTCCTTCATGCACATCAATTTTAGTCCTAACTGTTTTTAAAAATGGCCTGCCAAGCAACATGGAAATATCATGACATGCATCACCCATGTTCATCACATAAAAATTAGCAGGAAATACAAGTTCATTCACTTGGACTAAGACATCCTCTAACACTTCATCTGAGTGAATACTGCTCCTATCAGCTAACTGAAGCACTACATAAGTTTTCTTTAACTCTCCTAAGTTCAGTTTGTCATCAATAGACCTAGGCATAACATTAACGGAAGCACCCGAATCAAGCATAGCCTTATCAAAGTAAAGATTTCCTATCTTACAAGAAACAGAAAACACACCTGGGTCTTTGCACTTAGGGGGAAGTTTTCTTTGAAAAACTGCAGACACATTTTCCCCCACACTTACCTTTTCACTCCTTGCTAGCTTTCTTTTAGTAGTACATAATTCTTTCAAGAACTTAGCATAACGAGGCACCTATTTAATGGCATCAAGGAGAGGTATGTTGATTTCTACCTTCCTAAATATCTCTAAGATCTCTTAGTTAGCCTCATTCACCTTAAAAGTAGGGTTTCGAAATCTACTAGGAAAGGGTGGAATTGGCTTATAAGGTTCCCTTTTCTTCTCTCCTATTTCCTTAGTAGTTTCATCAGAATCTGTATCTAACTCTGATTCAGCCCCTTTGACCTCCAACTCAGGCTCAACCTCTCTACTCTTCCTAGGCTTTTTTAACTCTTTCCCACTCCTAAGTGTTATGATATTAACATTCTCCTTAGGGTTGGGCTAAGGCTGAGATGGTAACCTATTTTGTATTTGAGCCTGCAAGTTACTAACTATGATATCAGTTGCAGCCTATCTCTCTTAAACCTGCTTAAGAGTTGTCTCCAAAATTTAGAACCTATCATTCATCTTCTTAAGGACTTATTCCAGTAGGAAGTTGGTCCTATCTTGATTAGAAGATTGATGAGATATTTGGTCAAAACAAGGTGGATTGGTGTGAGGGCCATACCTAAAATTAGGGTGGTCTCTCCATCCTTCATTATAGGTGTTAGAATAGGGATCATACCTTCTTTGACCTTGGTTAGAATAGACAACATTAACATTACTCTCTTAAAGTGTAGGACATGCATCAGTAAGATGCCCCTCTAGATAACAAATATCACATATGACTGCTTTTTGTACTCCCCCAATAATAATTTTATTCAACATAGCAGTAATATGAGATAACTGACTCTCTATAGATAAACTAGAACCAATCTCATTAACACTTTTAATTTGTGACTCCCTAGCACCAAACTGCTAAGTATTTTGGGCCATTAGATTGAATAAATTTCTAGCATCTGCTGGAGTTTTATTAACTAGAACTTCCCCAATAGCAGCATCAACCATATTACGATCCATAGGAAGCAAACCCTCATAAAAATATTGAATCAACAAATGTTCAGTTATTTAATGTTGGGGACAACTAGCACACAATTTATTAAATCTTTCCCAGTACTCACAAAAAGTTCCCCCTTTCATTTGTTTGATTCCACATATATCCTTCCTAATAGATCCAATTCAGGATGCTGGAAAAAATTTCTCTAAAAATGATTTATGCAATGCAGTCCATGTAGAGAAAGATCCAGCAGGCATGTAATACAACCAATCTTTAGCATTACCAAGCAAAGAAAAAGGAAAAGCTCTCAACCTAATTTGATCTTGAGGAATCCCTCAGGCACCATAGTAGACCATGTAATAAGGAATTCACTACTATGATGGTATGGGTCCTCTCCAACTAATCCATGAAACTTGGGTAATAGATTGCTGAATCTAGAGTTCAGTTTTAGAGGTTTATCTAATGCAGCATAAGTAATGGATATGGGTTGGGTTTCTAGGTTAGGGGCGGTAAGTTCTCGAAGAGTAGACATTCTTACTTCTCTAATCTTAAGACCTACTGAGTTAGGATAACCTTCTTTATTTTTATCTACTAATGTTTGCTCCTTGTCCTCTCCAATTTCCTTACCACTCCTTAATCTCATACATTACGGGCGATCTGCAAAAATTAAAATACTAGAGTTAAAACAAAACAATAAAAGTAGTAAAATAAAATAGAAGTAAACTAGCAATTTTATTTTCTTTCCCCAGCAATGGCGCCAAAATTTGTAAAGCGTGTCATAGAGTTACAAATTTTACCACTACTTCGACTTATAAATAATATTTCTAGCATAGAAAAGTAGGGATCAATCTACGAGGAAAGATTATGTCAAAAAGCTAGTTTAATTCTAGATGATTTTACCACTCTTTGTAATTTAAAAATAAATTAAAATTAATAAAAAATCTAGAAAAATACTTAATATTACTCCTAAATATTCTAAATTTAATTCTGAAAATAAAATAGTATGCAGCTATCCTAAATAATCTAGAAAAATAAAAACAGAATAATAACTCAATCTTCTACTAAAAATGAAAACAGAAAATAATAAATAGAACATTAATATTAAAAATCACAAACAGTCACCTAAACTAATATTCTTCAAGTTTATAAGCCTATGACTCTAGAATTATAACTAATTAATTTCAGATAAATTAAAACAGAAAATTAACTACAGAAAAATGAAACAGAAAATTAAATCTGAAATCAGAAAAAAATTAAACTGCATTATTATAAATACGAAATTAATTAACAAAATTACCCAAATTTAAGGATATAATTTTTTGGACTCAATAATACCTAAAAAAACGTGAAATAAATATTAAAAACACAATATTCAGATTTATTAAAATAAAAACCTACACATATCCAATTCACGAAATAATTCTAGAAAGTTATCAAATAATTTCCAAAAATTCCAAAATTAAATAGAGGCAGATTAGGATACTATATAAACCCTAGGATGGATTAAAACTTGAAAAAAACACAAAAGGAACTATTTTTAGACTAATTTCTATCAAACAGATAATTAAATGGCAAAACAGAATATAAATCAAAGTTGAAAATTATAATCACTCTAAAAATCAAAAGATCTAAAATTATCAAGACACTCCTAAAGACTATTCTTTATGGGGGGTAAACGGAATTTATATCAAACCTAATAATTGAAGAATAGAAATTGACAAACTAAACAAATTAACTAAAAGCAACAAATAATTATCAAAAGATATCAAATTTATGAAAAATGCTTAGCATAATCTATATCCACCATGCAAATTAATATTTATCATCAACACACAAGTCGATTCCATTTATAAGTTAAACTGTAGAAGACACACACCAGTAAATCTTCCCCATTTTTCCTTATATTATAGTTTAATTAGGTCCAACCCTAATATAAACCCTACTAATTTGATAACCCTTACACCAGCGTATGAATTTAATCAAACTAGAGTATTACGTATTAGAAAAATATTATCTAATGCTTTGTAACCAATTTACCAGCAAATCAATTTAACAAAGATCTAAAACGATTACCTAATTAAAAGAGATGAGTTTGAGCCATCCATGATTAATTAGGGTGATACTAATACTTAAAAGACGATAACTTTTTCGTATTAAAGCCTTTAGACTATCATATGAATTTATATTACACTAACTAGTATGCATTCTAATTAATATAATACGAATATCATGAACGATAAACACTGATCGCTATAGAATCATGAATAAAAATTAACCAGACAATAAAGAATTAAACTTGTTTCAAAATAATTAATTTAGCATGGTTTTAAATACATTATACTAAGCGTAAAAAAATTACTCGCTCATATTAAAAATAAAATCACAAAATTCACCCAAATAAATCATGTTTAATAATTAACTAAACAACACAAAATAAAATAAAATAATTAAATTAAATTAAATCACCCTACTTTGAAGAGGATGGTGTGATGATGGTTTAGTGGAAGATGATCAAAAGGAGATGATGAACGTGTGATGGGGCCGTGAGCTTGTTGTATGATGTTGATGATGATGATGGGGAAGGAGGGGGGAGGGTGAAGGGGGAGATTGAAACGTGAAGAAGGGGATTAGAAGCTAGGCTTGGGAGGATGGTGATTATGGAGCTGCGTTTAAAGCTTGGTTGCGTGACTGATTATTACTGCATGGAGGATTATTGAAGGTGGGTTCATAGAGAATTGAAGGGGTGCGATGGAGATGATGCTTGGGATGGGGAATGAAGATGATGGCTGATATGCGTGGGTAGAAGATGGGGCTGCGTGTAGATGATGGTTGCGTTGAGGAGGAAGATTGAAGGTTGCCTCTTATTTTGTTGTTGTCGTGGCTGGTCTCTCTTTCAGATGAAGATGATTGTCATGATATGTGGTGAGGATGATTAGGGTTAGTGAAGAGGGTTTCCTTCTTCCTTTCTTCCTTAAACTCCTTCCCCCTTAAGACTTCTACCTCTTGTTCATCTCTTGAAACCCAAGCCCAATTAAATAATTATGGAAATAATACTTTTCATAAATTATTATTTTTGGACCGTTTTTATAGTCAAGCTTGTAAAACCCGAACTTTGACGTCATCTCTTCTCTTCTTTATTAAATTAATGCTAATCCTAAAAAATGCATAAAATAGAGCAAATTAGACGAAATAATATATATAATACAAGCGGATTATTTAATAAAACAATGCATGATTTTTGACTTAATAATTTTACCATCCTCATCAATTTTTATCACATTTTTCTTATTATTTTTGTAAGGTTAGCAAAGCTAGATATCTATGAATGATCAATTTTTATCTTCGCATGATTGGTTTTAATCCTCTGAATCTTTCGCGTAAGGGTAGGACTTTCAAATTTTTCTGCCTTTATTATTGTTACCCTAGTCTTTGGATCTATAGCATTATCTAATTTGTAGATAATTTTCTAAAATATCCTCAGTGGATGCCTTCCTCTTTTCATATCCATTGCAACTGTTTTTATCTTAAAAGATAAGAAGTTTTAGCAAATTCATCTTTTAGACTTACATAATATCTAGGTCGGTAATTGAATTCCACTGACCAATTACATAAATTGGTCTTTATCCCTTTGATAATTTGATTCTTAAATTTGGTATGCCCAATATCACAGAGCAAAGCATAAAGATCAATATCTTTGCCATGATATTGTAATGGAATTATTTGAATTTAGACACTTCTAACATTGATGTATCTATACTTTTTGTCTTTGTTATGCTTAGGATATTTTCTCAATTGATGAGATTAACTTCTCTCACATCATACTCACAGTCTTTAATTTCTAGATCTCCTTCCATCATATCACATACGTATTTGCTTTTGAATTGAAAGATAGACTTTTTATAGATCATGTCTTTTTGGATTATGGGAAGGACTCATTCTCCTTTGACTTCTTCGTTATTATTGTCTACAACAAACTTTTCTTCTTGAAAATCATCAAGACTAATAGAGCTACTCTCCATCATATGATGTGTTTCTCATAATTATTTTCTTCATATTCATTGCCTAGTATGATTTCAACAAGTCCTTTGTTGTTGTTTAGGGTTAGGTGTAATGCCTGATCCTCAATAAGCTCAACATAATCTAGCCTTCCCAATGTTTCAATAAGCTTGTTATTCTTCCTATTTTTGCATTCATTAGCATAATGTCCTACTTCTCCGCATGCCCAGCATTTGCAGTTGTTTTTCACTACAAGACAATAAGCAGCTTTCCTAAAAAATCTTTGTTTTTAAGGGCTTGGTTTGTTATAATATTTTTTTCAATATTTCTCTCCCTTTTGCTTATTAAAGCTCTTTTTCTTATAAAATTTTCTTTTGCTTCTCCTTTCAGGTTCTTTTCCCCATTAATGAGGTGAATTCCAACAAGTTAGAAATTGTTTCTTAATTTTCTTTTGCTTTTGGAGATCAAGACATTTATCATTGATCCATTTTCTTAAATAAGAGATTCTTGAACCAAGGGTATCAATGACATATGCTTTTTCCAGCCATCTAATAAATTTTTTATTAATTATAGAATTTATAGGATACATCAATTTGTTATAGAGCATACCAAGATTACTTTATTATGCCCAATTTTGTAATAATATTAACTAAATTCAGCAATATAATTTTTCAGGTATCTCATATCCCATAATTCTATATTATTAAACTTTATCTGCCATTCTCTTGCTTTTTCTTCTTTTTTTAGAATCAAGTTTAGCTCTAATGAATTCGGTTTCAATTTTCTTACATAGATTTTTGAACATAACAGCTGATGTTTTCATCATTCTTAATGTATTTTTATCATCTTCACTTAATGAATCATATTAGTCAGCTACAGTACTAAAAAAACTATGTTCGATGTAATTTAAGAAATTTACAGCAGTCCATGTAGTATTCAAGTTTAAGATACTATTCATGTCTATTTTCCAATGCTCAAATGTTTCTTCTCTATTGCGTGCTCCATCTATGTTGAGACGTATCCCGTTTGACTAATTGAAGTGAGGCCAATCTCTTCAAAGGTTGTAGTTTTTCTTAGGATAAACCCAAAGAAAAAATTAGTTGTACATCCTGCGAGAACATACCTAGGTCTTATAAAATGAGTATTTCTTCTAGAAGGTTCACCAAATTCTTCAAGTTTAGGAATAACATTGTTAACTAAATTGATCTCTATTTCCTCTAAGTCGAGTTCTTCTCCAATCTCATTGATCTTATCTTCAACAGTCATTTTACCATATTTTTTTTACCAAGCTTTCCTATGACTTCGTCTAATGGTAACACATTAAGATCTTCTAATTTAATCAGATGCATATGTTGCTATATTCCTTCTTCTATTTGGACATTATCTGTCTCTTCATTATCATCAGACAACACGTTATGTTTATCAGTAATTGTGCTCATAATCTTATTTAATTCTTCTGAATATTGTTCTTTTCGAACATATTTTGTAGTTCATCAAGAGTATACCACTTATACTACATCATCTTTTTCTACCTTCTTAGACGATTTTTCAACTGATTTTTCTCCTACTTCTTTTTGGATTTTTATATCATGTAAAGGAAATGATTTTTTTGGGGGGGGGTTTTGGAAAGGATATGCTAAAATGGAGTACTAATACTTGAAGTAGATTTTCCGCTATGCCTAACTTCATTAATTAGAGAAAGGTGGATCGCAGATAATTGTTTCTTAAACTCCTTGACTTTGGTCTTAATTTTAGCTAATTCAGCTTTTAATCCTAAAACTATATCAGCGATATAGATTAATTGAGGTGCTACAGAAGAAATTCCTTCTGTAAAGTGAACAATGTGTGAATAATTCGGAACATGGCAAGTAGGTGATGATTTAAGCATCAATCACAGTTAATAATCTTAATTAGTCATTAATAAACTTAATTATCTTAATTATTTTTGGGCACGTGGGTCTGATACTAGACTAAAGAGAGCTTCGAGTCGCACTATGAGCAGAATATCATATGCATAAATTTAGATTTTTCAAAAGTAAGTTTTTAAGGATTTGGACAAAATGTGTAAATATGAAAAGTTGTGGGTGTGCCTTATAAATTAGAATAGTGGCTTGGTCCTGAAAATAGTTCACATAACATTTTGGAGGTTCTTTCTGTTAGTTACCACAAAAGACAAGTTATCTTATAATTAGCTTTAGAAACCGGGGGTCCTTAAAATAGTTTACAGTAAACTGAAGGTACCTCTGTACAGTTTCTCCTGGATGACTTATCCTATCTAGCACTAATGTAGTAAATTCCAACTAAGGTTATGTTCTTGTGGTTCCATTCAGACCTTTACCATTAGTTAGGATTTCATTGGTCAATTTTCTTGTAATCCTATTGGTTTGTACATGGTTCAGGGAAGGGGTACTCTTCTAATTATTTGCTTAATCCTTATAATATTTCTCAGACTTGAATTAATGAAATAAGAGCTTGGCACTTAGCATTTTCATAAAAATCTCAAATTTCTTTATCTCACTAAGGAGGCTGGTGAAGTTGAGCTCATCCCTTTAAGGCCCTGTTTGGTGAGAAAAACTGGAATGGAATGGAATCAGGACTTGAATCCTGGGGGGTTGGGTATGGAACTTGAATCCTGAACCCAGTTGTTTGGTGAAAACTGGAATGAAATCAGGTTCCAGTCCTTTTTGTTTGGTGAGCAGTTTTGGAATGAAATCAACTCTGTTTTCAGTTTTGAAAAATTATATGCAAGTATGAATATTGTTTTTACTTTTATTATCTTGTATTTATATAAATGAAGTTCTAAGAGGTTATTTCTGGACCATTTTAAAGAGTATTTGATTTAATTGCAAAATTTTGAATAATTATTTTGTACTTGTTTTTGTCATTTTTTCTTGATCAACATGTACATAAACTTGGAAGAACACAATCTAATAAATCAATAAACATTACACATCAACCGAGCATAAATAACATTGAAAACAAATATTTGCACATAAATTTCATGTTCACCTTCTACTACTCACATAAGAAAATGACATCTAAAGCCATTACAAAAACCAAAAAAAAAAAAGCATAAACTAGGTTAATGTTCACCTTGCACTTACAATCATACAAGGATTACAAACTGACATCCACATGTGTCATGTAATACCATCATAAACATAATATAAAGCAAGAAACTCATGTCATCTCTAGCTAGATGGAGGTAAGTTCGGATGAATAAGATTGAGGATGACATCTTTCTTCCACTCATAATCAGGACATTCATAGAAGATTGTCAAGCTACTTTCATCGGAAACCAACTTCTTCGCTGCCATCATTGCTTCAACTCTAGTGAGTCCAGGAACTTTCATCACTTCATTGAACAAACCCTTCTTTTTTGCATCAAGCTCCTTTTGTTTTTGATCATAATGTAATTCACGAGCTATAATAACTTGCTCATGTTGTTGAGTAGTAGTGAAAGCCCTTGCAATTGTTTCAAGATGAGAATTCATACCACTCATAAAACTAGATATGTCAGAAGACACACTAGTGAAAGTTGACGTTAAGTCAATAACCTCTGACATTCTCTTTTTGCCCTTTGTTGTTGAAGTTTTCTCCTTTCTTGCTTTTTTTGAAAGTTGTGGAGATGGCTGAGCTGATTGAACTGACTCATCTTCCTCCTCCTCTTCATCTTCTCCATCCTTGTCAAGATCAATGGCCTCGTTATCATTATGCAAATTATCCACAGCTTCTATGTAGTCCTCACAGCTAGCTCCAGTAGCTCTATCAGCACCAAAAATTTTCCCTAACTCATCAAGAAAGGGAAAAGGAATGCCCCAAAGTCCTTTTGCATGTTTATAATTCTGTAATATTAGACAATATTTTAAAAATAACAACATATTAAAGATAACAATAAATGCAAATTGAAAATTGTTAGCAAATTTACCTTACAAAAATCATCATAAGATTGTCTTTCACACTTGATCATTTTGGTAGTGTCATCCCAAGTGAATCTAGATGTGCGAAACATCTCCACCAACACATTATACTTGTCTCTAAACCATTTGGTCTCTGAGTCAATATGAGGGTATGCTTTTAAACCACTTCCAGGACACTTTGCATTCATCATTTCCTCTAACTTTACCAAATACCCACTTTTGAAGTTCCCCTCCGCCTTCCATTGAGGATCGGCGCTCAACTCTAATAATCCGTGGATAAGAGCCCACTCCTCTTCCTTAGTCCAAAATCCCTTGTTTTTCCCTTTTCCAATTTGAGAACCTTGACTTACATCCATCCTACTACCACCTTGGGAATTTTGACTTTGTTCCATCTTATGTCACATTAAATCACATATAAAAGACATAAAATAAATACACCCTTGTTGGAACAAGTGCACCATAGTTGAAACAAATACACCATAGTTTAAACAAGTACACCACAGTTTAAAACATCATACATCATAGTTTAGAACATCATACATCATAACACCATAAGTTTAACACAAATATCTGTAATACATTATCTATTCCTATTTGACCTAGCTTGCCAATTATTAAACAAAGTTTAGGCCAAGGAACTTCAAAAAGTCATCCAAGCATCAGATGTTTCAATGTGAGTAACATACTCAACTTCATCATCAATGTCGTCATCATCATCATCACCAACTTCTTCCTCATCTTCATCCTCAAACACCACCTTGTCATTCGTGGGCATAGGTTTTCGGAGCAAGTTATGTAATAGAGCGCACGCTAAAACTATACGACCCTGAGTATGTATAGGAAAGTACGAAGGGGATCTAAGAATACCCCATCTTCCTTTTAATATTCCAAAGCATCGCTCTATTACATTTCTAGCTTTAGAATGCTTCATATTGAAGTACTCTTCTGCACTGTCGATCCCTCCACTCTTTCAAGTGATATCGATGACCTCTATATGGTGCCAGGAATCCCTCACAATTAGTATATCCAGCATCTACCAAATAATATGTACCTTGACAAGTACGGAAAGAAAAAGTTGTTTATTATCGTGAGAATATTGCAATCACTAAATATGAATTTAGCTTAATTATTACCTTGAGGAACTTTTAAACCATTAGGCCTAGAAAGTGCATCTCGAAGAACACGACCATCATGTGCAGATCCTTCCCAACCCGACAACACATAGGTGAATTCCATATTAGGTGTGCATGCACCCAACACATTCATAGCAAGAGTGCCTTTCCTAGTTCGATACCTTGGTCTATCCTCAACAGGCACATGAGCATTTATGTATGTACCATCTAATGCGCCTATGCAATTCTACAAGACAACATAGATAGACAACTTTTTAGACACATATGATGTATTCAGGTTCATTAGGAATTAAACGTAAATGTTGCATTACCGTAAAACATTTCCATCTACTATCTTCACAATCTTCTGATATAGGCGTAGGCTTCTTCAACAAATGCGTATGTAACTTCAAAACCGCTAGAAGACAACGATGGAAGTTTCTACTTACACTTTCTCCACTTTGATAAAAATAACTTGCTACTGTCCTATTTTTGAACTGATAAGCCAACGTATACAAAAACATGGCAACAATCTCTTCCAATGACATATATCTAGTACCGGTTAAACCGCCAACATCCCTAACCATTTTACATAAGATATTGAAAGTACGCCTATTCATGCGAAGCTCGCTTTTACAAGTAGCGTCGCTATCTCTAACTAACTTATTCAAATTTACTAATCTACGACGCTTCTTTTCTCTATAGGACAATTTCACTCTTTGCGTTTCATGAATAATAATAACCATCATCAACCACATGAATATCACCAAAAGTACAACGTTCATAACAAGCACAATTGTAACGATCAATTGTAGTTGCATTTTCTTCCTCTTCCTCACATGCAATAATTGACGAGATGGAGCCATATTCTGTTCAAATCATTTTGGCAAATTTATGTCCAACATCAACATCAACAACCAACAAGCATAAATTGAAAGAATGTTCAAATGAACCAACATCAAGTGAAAGTACACAAGATTCAACATAGCAGATAAAGAATGTTCAAATGAATCAGCATAGCAGATAGTTCAATGACTCAACATGAAGCGAAAATCCATATAGAGGTCATCGATATCACTTGAAAATCCAACATAGCAGATAGTACATAGATATTTCAATGAAAGAATGTTGAATGAAAAAAAAAAAAAAATTTCAATGAAATTATGTTCAAATGAACCAACAGCAACCAAAAATCCACAGATCAAAAGTTCAATGACCAGTAATTCAACATCTACATTTACAATCCATGGCTAGTTCACAAATTGAAACTCAAAAAAAAATAAAAACAATGCCCTGTAACTTGAACGAAACGAACAACATAGCAGATGGTACACAGATAGTTCAATGGAAGAATGTGCAAAATGAACCAATATCAAGCAAAAATCCATAAATCGAAAGTTCAATGACCTGTAATTCAACATCTACATCTACAATTCATGGGTAGTTCACAAATTGAAACCCCCAAAAAAAAAAAAAAAGCCCTGTACCTGGAATTCCCGGCAACAACGCGGCAGGAGGCGAAGTGTGCGTTGTGAACGCCGGCAAGAGGCGCGGTCGCCAACGACGGCGACTTCGCGGCGGGCTTCGGCGGTCAACGGCAAGGCCTGGCACTGCTATGGAGTCTAGGGTTTGGGAAGAGGAGAGAGAAGGATGAATGGGGAAGAAGAAAGCAGAGACTAAAATCGTGAAACTCTGCCTCAATTTTATTTTTTTTTAATTTAAAAAAAAAGCTGATCCTGGAGGGTTGGGGATTTGATACCCCTCGTCAATGGGGGGTTTCAAGTTCCTGGGAATTAGAGGGGAACTTAAAACCTGGGGGTATCAAGTTCCTTTTCTTAAAATGCTCTCCAAACAATAAGAAAAGGAACTTGAATCCTCAGGTTTCAAGTTCCATTCCAGTTCCCCTCTCCAAACAAGGCCTAATTCAATCCTTGGTACTTTAGCTTTAGAGGGTTGAAGGGTGGGTTGATTTGTCTATTTAGTTTATTGTTCTGAAATTTGGTTCAAACAATTAGAAGATTTGGGATTTTCTCTCTCTTGGAATATTTTTGGAAGCTTGATTTTCTTCAATCATTTGGGGCTCATCAGCAAGGATTTATTGCCTTTATTTGAGCAATGGTTTTGCCCTATAATTAGTAGACCCTATATATACAAGATAATACTATATGCATATTATGAACAAAATTCCAAATTCATTTTAATTTTCAGAGCACATAGTTCAAGACTCTATTAACAATTTTTGGATGGTAAAATTATTTTTCCTAATACATGTCCTTTATTTGATTTTTAAAGGACACAAATTGGGTAACTCTTTAAAGGAACAATATAACTTTATCTGGTCTTTTAAAAATTTTGCATTGTCTTTTTTGTTGTTATTTATGTTCCAAGGTAATATATGATAAATCCAAATATATCTGTTGAATTTGAGGTGACATTGAATCTCTCAATGCCCTTCTAATTTTTCAGATAACTTTGTCTTTGAACGCATTTACATCGTATATTTAGCTCTTGTTCATTTCCAATTGAAGGGCATGCAGCTTGCATGAAATTGTTAATCAATTTATCAATGTCCAAGGTTGAATTTTCATCATTGCTTTGATGTGTTTTTTTTAGCTATTTCCAATGGCCAATTTTTATATTTATTTATTTTATTACTTTGTTCTTATTATGATATATTAGTTTAAAAGGTCATCATATCGTGGACAATCTCCACTAATTAGAAAATTACTTCAATCATATGTCATCCTTATTATGTTTTAAATAATTACTGTAATTAATCAAACTACTTTTCTTTCTCTAGCTTTAAATCTTTCAGTAAGTACATTCATTGATTTAGGTTTACTTTTTTGATAAATTGGGTTAAAAGTGATAATTATCATAGCTTATTTGAAAATAACCATAGCATGCCTTAGGTTGTTAATAATAGGCAACAACTAAAAGTATGACATTCTACAAATATGATATCATATATTAATAAATTATTCTGTAAAATCTAAATTGCAGAACAATAAATGCATAAGCTTGGAAAAAATATTAACAAGATCTAAATAAATTTGAATTATAATTGTTTTCCCATGTCTGACTCTCTATAGGCAACCCCCTCCCCACTATTTATGTTTACTTTTTGATAAATAATAGACGCATATGTATGGTTCAAATAATAATATGATCAAAATAATTTTGAACTTTTATAATTGTTTTCCCATCTCTAATTTCATACAAACAACCCACATTTTATGTTTACTTTTTGAGAATTCGGGTAAAAGTAATGAACAAAGCCTTAAAAATCTTAATAAATAACATATAATGCTTATTGATAACACAAACAAATGAAAACAAATCACTTACATGAACTTTTTCCAATGCAGCACTCTAAACACCATCAAAGAACAAATCACGAAAAAATAAAGAAACAAGAATAGCAGAATAAGGACTCAGAACACCAAGGGAAAAATAAATGACGACAAAGCTTTTTAGTACAATTACTAGACACTTTAGAAGCCTTCAAATTTATTAATATTATGAACATTATTGCGTGTCTTTCCTATCTAAAATCATAATCCTACGATGCCTTTCGTGGTACTACTGCCTTTTTTTTTGGTGGGGGGGGGTTGAACATCATCTTATTATGTTGCTGGTCTATTCAAACATCCATTCATGTATTCTTTTAAGTTCGATATGAGAAATATCCATGTTAAATTCTAATTCTTTCTAATTAGGGAATCATGAAATCAATTATCCCAATACTTAATAACAAAAATATCAACCTACCACAAACACGAACACAATTAAATATACTTACAATAGTTATACAAAAAGTAACACATGAACTGTACGGTTGCGAAAACTAATTATATTATTAAATGATTCAATTCATTTATTGGGCGGAGTTACTAGTTCTAGGGTGCAATTCAATCTACTTACTTATCTAATGTTATAAAATACAATGAACTCATTAAATTAGTATGAAATGTACTCAATATAATTAATTTTCCAATAAATTTTATATTAATTTAAGATTTCTCTTTAGCACCACCGAAAAATAAACACATCAAAACAGTAATCACTTCGCATTCTTTATAGTGTTTTGCATATTTACAAGGGGAAAAAAAAGGTTTTCACCTATTTGCCACCATAGACAGTACATTTCTTTTTTTGGTGCGGAAGAGGGGCTACGCCCCAAAAAAAGTCTTATTAACGATTAACTTGTCTCGGCCATACAGGCCCAACATTGTTAGCATACAATAAATCACTAATTTCAACAGGAGGTGTTTGAAAAACTTCACACCCCAAAGGCCGATATAAACCGAGATTAGCTAGTTTGTCCGCAACTTGGTTTCCTTCCCAGTAGTAATGAGTGATGCGAGTTTCCCATGTGGCTTCATCCAAGAGCCTCTTGCATTGGGTGAGGAGTTGGGTATGCTCCAAGCACTAGGAATAATTACCCTTAAGCATCTCCACCATAACTCTGGAGTCACTTTGCACCCAAATTCTTCTAATGCGCAAGTCTCTTGCTAACTTCAGCCCATTATAGATTGCCTTTAACTCAGCTTTTAGTGAGGATCACCATCCTAGTGCCTCGGTGAAACCTGCTAGCCATTCGCCACTGTCATTTCTTAAAATGCCTCCACATGCTGCCGGACCCGGATTGCCCTTAACAGCCCCATCAGTGTTCAGCAGCACCCAACCCTCTCGGGGTGACTCCCATCGCACACAGAGCTCCATAGGAGTACGATCAGGTCGTTTAGTCTCCCATGGTTCATCATACATGGCAGCAAGTACCTCCTCAAATTTAGCCAAGAGGAATTGTCCTCGATGAGTCGGGATACATTCCATTGAGCAAAAGCATATTGCATTCCTCCACTTCCAGAGGTACCAACATGTGAGAAGGAATTTTGTTGGCCCATGCAAGCCATCCTGTTTCAAAACAGAATTCGCTTTGATCCAAGCTATTACATTCGTGTCATCAGCAACACACTTGAGGCCCTCGAGTTCTAAAACGTTCCATAGCTCACAGGCTCTTGGGCATCGCCTTAGGATATGGTCTATGTCCTCCTGGTCCCCATCACATGCCATGTAGCTCATGTTACTGGACAACCCTCGCCTGCACCGGTTCACGTTAGTAAGTAATTTATCATGCATGGCCAACCATGTACAGACTAGGACCCTTTGTGGTGCTTTGATATTCCAGAGCCATTTCCATGTATTCTCGCCTGACAGCCAATGGTCTTGCCGAATGATCGATAAGGCCGACTTTATGGAGAATCTCTTTGAAGCTTCACCCGTCCAATAATATGTATCCGCTGCTCCCTCTTCAAAGACTTCAAAAGAGGCTTTTTTCTAGAGCGTGCCCGGTGGCAGAAGCTCCCTAAAGGTTTCCCATTTCCATCCTCCTGTGGGTGCCTAATAGTCGGCTACCCACCACTCCTGGTCAAGCAAGGGTATTGGGCTAAGCGCAAGCTTGACTAGAGGCCTGTGGTCCGCCCAGCTGTGCAACCAAAACTTCGTTGAGCGCCCATCCCCAATTGTGCGGCTCACTTCTCGTTGCATGAGGGCAAAATTCTCTGCAATGCCACTCCAAGTTGTCGAGGTAGTATCACGGGTTTCCCAAACATCCAAATCCGGGCCTCAGTAGTATTTGTTCTGTAAAACCTAAGCCCTTGCATTCGCCACCCTAGCTTCATTAAAGACGCTGTGTTAAGTTGCCGCATCGACCTCAGCCCAAGCTATCTGCATGGCATAGGTCAGTATTGTAGTAATGGTAGACTGAAGCAATGTGATTCTGCCAACAACTGAAAGGCACTTTGTCTTCCATCCAACTCACCTCCTGTCCACTCTTTGTACCACCTCTTGGTAAGTGGATCTAGTCACCCTTTCGTGGATTGTAGGCACTCCTAGGTATTTACCCAAGTCCTCTGTGCTTGTCATTTCCAGAATATTACAAATGTCTATTGTCATCGTTCCTCACTGTTGGGGGAAAAATAAATTTTTGACTTTGATGTACTGATTTTTTGGCTAGAAGCCTGGCAAAACAAATCCAAGCATGACTTCATCAAGATGGCTTGCTCACTGGTTGCTTCTGCAAACAAGACTATGTCATCTGCAAAGAACAAGCTTGCTAGATTTGGCCCCCCTGGCTTGCTTGAATGGGCCTCCAACACCCCTCTGGATTGTGTCCTCAGTCAACTGTGAAAGCCTTTCTATGCACGCGACAAAGATGTACGGTGAAAGCGGGTCTCCTTGCCTGATTCCCTGTGATGGAAGAAACTTATCCGTTGGCTCGCCATTCCATAGAATACTCATGCTACAGGTCGATATGCATAGCATCATGACATCCACCATCTCTTGTGGTAATCTCATATCCATCAAGGTTTCTCGGATAAAGCCCCAACGTAACCTATCATAGGCCTTCTCCAGGTCAAGCTTTAGGGCCATCCACCCTTTCGTACCTGTCTTCTGCCTCATAGAGTGTAATGCTTTTTACATCATGATAATATTTTCACCTATTTGACGGCCTGGTATGAAACTGGCTTAGGTGGGCGAAATGAGTTTAGGGAGCACCTTCTTAAGCCGCTAGACCAAGACCTTTGTTACCACTTTGTAGGAAACATTTCATAATCCTATTGATCGAAATTGCGTGACTAACTGCGGGTTATCCACCTTGGGAATCAAAGCAATAAAGGTATCATTGATCCCCTTCGGGAAACTTTGTCCATGAAGTACTTTAATTGCCATCTCACAAAGGTTTGAGCCCACTAAATTCCAGAATTTTTGATAAAAATATGCTTGAAATCCATCTGGTCCCGGGGCTTTAAACGGATGCATAGCATTAATGGCTTCTTGTATTTCCCTTGAAGTGTACAATTGTGTTGGCATCTGCCACATATCTTCCGTAAGGAGTGGGTACTTCCCAAGAGCCATGGGAGCCGAATGGGTGCCATTGTCAGGTTCGGTATAAAGCTCAGCAAAGTAATTTAAGACCATCGTCTTAATTTGATACGGATTACAAATCCAAGTCCCTCCCAAATCCTGTAGAGCCTCAATCCGATTGATCTTGCGCCGTATTATTGCGCTAAGATGGAAATAGCGTGTGCTATGATCTACATCCTTAATGGCATCCATCCTTGATTTTGAAACCAATAGATCTCAATCTGGTTAAGAACCTCATCCAGTCCCCTTCTTAGCTTGAACTGCAGTTGGAGAAAATGTCGTTCTCTTGTGGTACCTATTTTCCGCTGAATTCCTTGCAAACGAGCCCATATCTTGCGCTTTCATCTAAACAGGTTGCCATAAACTTCTTTACTCTAGGTGGTGAGATCTGAAGCTAAGGCCCACAAGGCCAAATGCAAAGGGAGATGTGTTCACCACTGACGTTGCATGAGCCCGTGGAAGTCCGCATGGGAGACCTATGCCGCTTGAAAGCGGGAAGGTTTAGCTAAACCACGCAATGTAGTGAAGCCATTCGTACTAATCAGTAAGGATAGGTGGTCGGATTGGCTCTGCATGAGGTGCTGCACAGTACCCTCTTGAAATCTGCCCCTCCATTCCGCATTGCACAAGGCTTTATCGAGGCGAGCTCTTTTTAGAGTGCTAACTGAGTTCCCCCTCATCCAAGTATATTGTGGTCCTGAAAAACCCAAGTCAGTAAGCCCATTATTCTGCACCCGATACTTAAACCAAGCACACATTTGAGCTATTTTAGGACCCCTATGGTCCCTCTCTTCCAAACTTACAGTCTCGTTGAAGTCTCTGGCTAGCAGCCAAGGGGCCCTTAGTTCATGGCCAAACCGTTGGAGCTCCTCCCAAAGATCGGCTCGTAGGTGGTTGTATGGGCTAGCATACACAGTCGTAAAGAACCAAGCCCTATCCCTCCCTTTGACGACTTTCATAGTGACAAACTGCATATGCACTTGCACTACTGACAAGCGAACTTTCGAGGTATCCCAAAAAATCCAAATTCTTCCTTGAAACCCTTGAGCTTCCATCCGAAAATGTCCCTGGAGTCCAATATGTTCACATACTGTATCCGCCCTAGTTCCACTAACATGAGTTTTCAATAGAGCTAGTACATGCGGCTTATGCACTCGTAGATGCTCCTTGAGGACATTCATAAAATCCCGTCCCCCGGCTCCACGTACATTCCAAACAAGTAGCTTCATGGATGAGGAATTGACCCCATCATGCAGGGTGTTTAAGCTATTCATCCTAGGTTGATTCATAGCGTAACATTCTGGTTCCTTTCATGCACTCGTGATGCCGTGTCGCCCACGAGGACATCATCCCGTGTTTGCCTTCTCTCATCCTCATTGCTATGTTCCCCGTCTGGCATCAGGTGAGGAGGGGCTAACGTCTCGTTCGGTGGTTCTTCCACTATCCCCCTTGTGCTGCGTATACGCTGCCGAGGATCAGGGGCTGGCCTGGTTGAGGGCCCAGCTTGGGACGAGTGAGTTGTTCTGGCCGGCACTACAGTCAGTGGCCAAGGCCTGTGAGCGGTCCTAGTTGTCATCGGAGCACTCAGTCCATCATGTAGGGGCGCTGACAAGTCCGGGGTCTGCATGGTTCTTCTCGACCGGTTTGCATCTGCCAGCCATTGGGCTTGCACTACGCGGTCATGTCTAGCTTGTGGCCTCTTCTGAGGTGTCTGGACTATAGGCCTGGTCTCATCCCGTATCACGTTCTCACGCAAATTATCTTCTGGAATATTTTCCTCATCCAGAATATTGTCATTCAATCCCATATTAGTGCCCTCATTGATATTGACTTCCAAAACAGCATGTTCTCTCTCCTCCTGTAAATCGCCTAGAATCTCGACCTCAACGGTTTCCATTTCCACGTTCAAGTCAATATTGGCAAGGGCTCGAAATCTAGAACCATCCTGGATATCTTCAATATTGACTTCTTGAATTGCTGCCGTATTGTTCGAAGTATGGCTAGTTACCATAACGGGTTGAGGGTGGGCTTCGAGCCGGGTTTGGGTTTCGCAACCCTGTGCCCCAGTTCGCTCTCTATCGTCCCCCAAAGCCTGCTGATGCTGAGGTCGTCTCCTGCTCGTCCTTCTCACTAGCATCCAGCTGCCATACATGTCTTCATTATCCCTTCTAAGGTCGGTGTTCTCAGTATGTGTACCTGCCTGTACCTCAACCGGGTCATTTGCATTTGCTGCATCCTGATCAGGTGGGCCTGTCCCATAGCTATCTTCTTTGTGCCCCTGCTTTCCACACTTGAAGCACACCATTCGGAGACCTTCATACTGGATTTTCCACACTCAGCCATTGAGTCTAAACTTCAATAATAATGGCTTGGTGAGATCGACTTTAACACAGAGTCGAGTGTATTGACCTCTCTCAACATTTTCCGTTGCGCTATCTACGTGTTTGACCTTTCCTATCTTCTTCCCAATCTTATTCAACAAAAAATACTTATTGAAATACTCCACGCTCAGCTTTGGAATGCGCACCCAAGCCATTAGCCGAGTAATGGTATCCTCCTCCGGGGCAAAATTGGGAACCCATTCTTTGATGACCACATAATTATCCCCTGGCATCCAAGGGCCATTCATCATAACGTGCTCATAGTCATCCATGTTTGTGAACCTTGTGACGTAAGAATCATGACCAATGTCAATTAAGGAGAAGTCACCCTTGAGTGCCCACTTTGTCTTTAGCCTTCGTTTTAGTTGCAAGAAACCAATTCCTTTGTCGAACATTCTGATTATGAGGGCGTTCCTCTAAGGTTCACGCAGCATATGTTTCTCTTGTGCTGTTAAGAGAATTGTAGGATAGGTTGGATCATCGAATTCCGGCAGTTCGTTGTCCTCCAATTACTCCCAGTAATAGTCTGCGCTCCGCATGGGATTCTGATGCATCTCAAACACAAGATTGGGGTTATTTCTTCGTAGAGAGTCACGATACGAGATATCTTGCATCAGCCGCACTTGGGACGTTTCCCCCACTCGGGACGTTTCCCCCACTCCATCCCCTACCGGCTGCGGGGATGAGAGATTAGCTTCCTCCATCTCCTCATCAGACACTTCACTATGCTCCAGATTGCCGGATTCACCCACCCTTTTCATCTTTTTCGTAGATCGGGAGAGTTGATTTGTTTCCTCCGTTGAGTGGCCTTGTTCACCGTCGCTCATGTTATCTATTCAGATTAAGATTAATCTAGATTAAGAGTTTGAGCAATATCATAGAAAGTACATAAACTCAAATAACTATGCAAAAACAATTTTTTTAATAGGTTATCACTTTCTTCTAAACACATAAATTTTTTTTTAAAAAAAATCATATGCATATTTTCTCATACTGTTTGTTTAAAATAATGCAAAAAATATATGCCTTAAATTAACAAAACAACACTACTCTATGAAACAGGAAATTGACCCTAATGCTCCGATAAAAGCTATTTTATTTTCAATTAAATGTCACTGAACTAAAAATTTGCATGATTGGATTACTTACTAACCTAACCTTGAACTTGTAGCCAACAAACCATAAAATGGAGTTAATTGACTATGGTGCCTGTACATCGAAAAGCTAGCTCTTACAAGTACTTCACCTATATCCAAAAAAAAAAAAAATCTCAAATTTGCATGTTCTTTTCATTTCATTGGTAAATTAATATTTATCTATTCTTTTCAACTCTTAGCAGCTCTTACCAATTTCAATCAATTATCTCCAAAAAATCTCAACATTTACCAATTCTTATCGATTTCTTCAAATCTTTACTAACCTTCACAATTTTTTCCCTTTCATTTATGCCCTTGAAACCATTTTCCTAACTCGTACCAACTTGTTCCCATTTGTACCAATTTTTACTAGTCTTTTTAAAAAAATATTAATATTTTCCAATTCTTACAATTGCTTATCAATTTTTTTCAATTGGCATATTTGCCAACTCATATTTACCAACCAAAGAAACAAACCATTAAAATTTGAAATAGGATAGAGCAATTTTGACTGAGGCATAAATTGAAAAATCCCAAACTAATCATACAATAACTTACTTGTGAGATTTTTCTGAACCCAAAATTATTTTAAAGAAATTTGTTATAGTTGATTAGTGTAAATCTCTAACGATATTATTTACTAGTTGATCATCATGTCAACTAATCAACTGTACTTTAAACAGGTTGAGTCATCTAAGCCCGAATGCTCCAATAGCTCATGGCACAACACTCCACCTCAGTCGCGTAGACGGTAATAATGTGGCAAGATCTTGACGACTACCAGACTCCAAAAACAGGGCGGTACCAACAAGGCAAGTGAAGTGCTTGATTGATCGGTTGCTAACGGAAATGATTACTTTCAACGGATTCAAGTGAAGAAGACGGCAAGGCAATAATCATGTGCTACTTGCTAGGCAGACAGCGACGTAGCAGCCGCTAATCTGCTGAGTGTGAGGAGGAATTAGGATATCATCATTTTAATTTTGCACCAAAAAGCCAGGCGTTATTTCAACTTCTGCAGTCACTGTCTCCCAGGACCCCTGAATACTCTTCCTCAACAGAAGATGACAGGCTTACTTGCGTGTGCCCTTCCACGACCTTTTCCGTATCAAGTTCAAATTTTCTTTGTTAACTGTTTGGATGTCGATGCTCCTATACGTAGCAATCAAAATCTAGCCATGTCACGTTGTCGAAAATGATTTTGCACCTTTGAAATTGAAAGCATTACGATTGCAATGATTTCAACTGTAAAGGCACTTCTTCTGTACTCTACAGGAATTGCAATCATTTTCTCCATCCCTAGTATAGGTTTTTGTGATGATTGTGTCATGTACTCTGCAGGTCATCGAAGATACGTACTTATTCTGACCATTATTGACCCCTACTTCTTTTTCATTCATTTACCAATTTTCCCTCTATTTTGTTAGTGAACTTAAGGGTCTATTTTGTTGTTTTGGTAGAATCAATAGCAAAGGGAATATTCAACTTGATGGAAAGTGAATAATCAGTAAGGAGTTCGGGGGGTGGGGGGTTTGTGTTTGATTTGTTAACTCATAAAAGCTGGTGGATTTTTGTTTATTTTTCGATAGATTTTATCCACTATTGATCTCTACTTTTATTTATATTTTTTCTTGGATTGTGAACTTCGTAGATGAGAGTCCATGAAAGTTGGGGTTTAACTTTTATCACTAGAAACATGCTTGCCAGTAATAGAGTTAGCACTTCCTACAAAGTTTTATCTTTGTTGTCCTATCTTTAGGATTATTTTATTAGAATTTTTTGTTAATATGTTCCTAAAGTAGCAACTAATTGCTACCCTTTATCAATTACGTTGATTGCTCTTCCTTGATTTACATTTTTTTATAAAATTCTGAAGCTTCTATCGATTAATTAGACTCTTAGACAATAATAATGGTGCTTTCTACTTGTGTAATGAGTCAATTATAAGAATACGTAGCTGTATCAACTCATTTCCTCTTCCTGTAGTCAAGTAGTCTCATTCAATTCACTTTTTTACTTCATTTGGTTATCATATCAGGTTGCTCAAATTGCTTTTAATTCATTTATTATTTTCAATATTGTCTTCAATTTTGCAAACGAAACCCCTATTTTATTTCATCTAGTCAACGACAATATACCTAATACAGTATGAAAATTCATTCCCCAAAATCATAACTGACTCTACATTCCTAGCAAATTTTGCCAACAAGTGAGCAGTCCTATTAGCTTCCCTATTGATATTATTAATATCAATATTGTCTTCATTTATACACCCAAGAATTTGTGATCTCTCTTTCTGTCTCCCTCTTCTCTGTGTGTGTGCACACATGTTTATGTGCTTCTTGATGACTCACTAATTTTGGTTTCCAGAAGTGATAGTTTTGCTTTGTACTAACATGTCCTTTTCCTTTGATTTTTTTATATTTGGCAAGTGACATTAGTAATTCAGTGACAATTCCATTGTTTGTCATCAAGAATACATAGTTGACTGTAATTTGGGCATTATAAGGGACCTTAATTTGATTGCATTTTTGTGTTTATAACATTACAACTATATATCTGCTGAAGGATATTTGTAACCTCCAGCTATAAGTGATGATAATTTTGCTTCTTATCATTGATACTGAATTATCTCTGCACTAGCTATCTTAATAATTTTGGGTGCTCTCTTTGGTATGTGCTTGATAGGACTATCTTTTGAAAGAGAAAATCGGAAATGGAGAAAGGGAGATTGTGTAAGTCAAGTGTGATTTGGTCTCTCCCATGCAATTTC
Organism: Carnegiea gigantea; assembly: GCA_029747015.1. Taxonomy (NCBI): domain Eukaryota; kingdom Viridiplantae; phylum Streptophyta; class Magnoliopsida; order Caryophyllales; family Cactaceae; genus Carnegiea; species Carnegiea gigantea. The sequence goes on from JAKOGI010001007.1 coordinate 34,534, forward strand.
GCAATGTTGGGCTTTCAACATTACTATTATCTTAAAGAAAAAAATGAATTTGTTATTTTTTCACATGTGTTTACCCTCCAAATCAAAAAAAAAAGGGAAAGAAAACTTATACGGTGTAATTTTACCTTTTTAACAAAGTCAGCCCAAAGTGCTTTTGTTTTTTTATTCTTGCTCCTTTTCTTTTTTTTTTTTTTGGTTGACCAATAACGGTCACAAATTAAATGGCCATAATCACAATTGATTTGGCAGTTATAGAGGTGATTAATTTTGTATTGATCATCCTTAATCACCCATTTAATTCATTGATCCTGCTTGGACTATGTGCTACTATAAATAGAGGTCTGGATTAAGGGGTGAGATGTACATCTAAGTAGAAACCATCTTCCTCAGAAATAATACTCTCTATCCCTCACATAAATCTAACCATCCTACTGGATTTTGGGTTTAGAGCATGAACCACTGGTGACTCTAATAGCCACCATAGTCGTGAGTAGCAATAAGAAGGTATAAAGATCTAGTCTCAGTTTCAGTGCAAAGGTAAACTCTAAACTTCGATAGGTGGTATCAGAGCAAGCCTTCATGATGCTAGCCTCGATTTGTATGACTCTCAGTTTATATGCACTTAATCTAATCTACTATATGGCATGATAATCTGTGCGATTATTGGAGATTACATTATGCATAAATTGAGTTCAAATTTGTATATGCTATTTTGTTAACATAGCTATACTGGGTCATTATGCAAACATGATGTTAAATTGCTAAAATTTATATGCTATGATTAAAATGTTAATCTGAAGTATGATTATGCCTTGATTAATAATCTAGATCAACATTTTTCTATGTGATTATTGGGCATAATGTCATCAAGTTCTAATTCAGTTATGTTAATATGCAATTCTGTGTGTTTATGCCAAAATGCAAGTGCATCTTTTCTAAATGAATAAAAAAAATCTAGTCTAAGAAAACCGAGACTTAGATCTGAACCGAAGAAACCCCCATACCCTCTACTGCCTCCTCACCCTCGGACTCAAACAAAAATTTAAAAAAGGAAAAGCAGAACGAATCTTACTAAGAACCCATCAGAACTACCGGAGTGGTGGCATGTGTGAGTCATGCGCCACCGACGAAACACCTTCTCAGGTTGTTTTCTTCCTCTAAAACCCTCAACCACTGCTGATCTATCTTTTCCGGCCCGAAACTGCGCCAAGACCGCCAATAGAGGCCACGCGTGTATGTCACACGCCACCACAGGAGTGGCACATTGACAGAGTAGACGGTCTCTGACGCTTCGTCGGTGGCCGATCTATACTATGACATTGGTAATTTTGATAGTTTGTAAGTAGACAAAGCCCCGGAGGCAACATTGGTCAGCGAGGATAGCAGTTTATCCTCATCTGGGTTTGGTGGTTGGACAGAGATCTCTGCCTACTTCTAGCGGCAGCCATGGCTACCAAACTCACAAGAGGTCGAGGCTCGAATGGAGTACGTATTGAGACCAAGGGGCACAAGCAAGAAACCATCAAGCCTTGTTCTATACATGATGGGGCGTGTAAATGGAGGTCAGTGAAGGAGATCGGGTTAGAGAGAGTGAGAGGCTTCTGGTTTTAGTAAGAGAGAGAGAGGAGACAAGAAGACTCTATAAATGGGGGAGCCAAAGAAGCATGACATAAAAAAAGGGGGCTCTCAGGTTATTTGTAAGGTTTTTGGTAATGTTTTCCAAAAATAAAAAATGCGATAAAGCGTCTATTTTTTTTTTTTCATCATTAGTTCATATATTTGTCTATATACATATATAATAATAACTTTAAAAAAAGGTTTTCAAGGATAGAATCTTATTTTAGCTGTTTTTGGGGCATGTTAATTATGATAGTACAAGTTTTAAATGAAAAGGAAGCATGTTGTTAATTCTTGAGATGAATTATAATTAGTTTTGATGTTGAATGCATGAACTTGTAATTATAATATTAATATTTTAATTTTCAAATGTTTATTATCACATGCTCATTACATATGAATTCGTTTTATATGCCGAATGATTTATTATCATAAATAGTTAATAATAATGAAAATATGAATTAGTTTCATATGTACGTACCATTTTCAATTTATGAATATGTAAATTAATTTTACATATATTGTAATAAATATCTATGTGATATTTGACAAAATGTTAATTTGTTTAACATTTTTTTACTGGTCCATATAAATATGTTTTTATAAAAATATTGTAATTAAATTATTTAAATTTCTAGTTCATGGTTATATGAGATGATTATGAGTTTAGCAAAATTTTCGATCATATGACACGAACAATGAAATTTTAATAATTTAATTACTTAAGAAAAAATGTGCCTTATGTCATTTCAATGTAAACTTGTAGATATGACAATTAATAGTGCAATGATCGATGAACTTTTCACTATTCAAAAGTTAGATGGATCTAACTATGACATATGGAAGTAGAAGATTCAGTATCTTCTGAATGAAAGAGACCTGTTGGAACACTTAACGGTAGCCAAGTTTCAGCCATCTAACAAGGACAAAGATGCAAAACCTATTGATACTTCTTCTGTGCAGTATCAAGAAAGCTTGCAAGTCTACCAAGACGGGTCCAATAAGGATTGAAAGGCATGCTTTACTATGTTGTACTGCATGCACGACGATCTCATTGGTGAGTTTGAGATTTGTCCCACGGCTAAGGACATGTGGGACCAACTCAAGATCCGATTTGGACAAATATCTGAGACAAGGTTTCGTACCTTTCAATTGAAATGGATGCAGTACCAAATGGATACCAGTCATACCATGGCTGAGTATTTACGAATTATGAGTGGCATAATTCGTGATCTCAAGGCTGCTGGTAAAGAAATTTCTTAGGGGGAGCAAGTCCTAAATGTGATTCTGGCTCTCCCTGTAGAGTCACAGCATTGACACCACGCCAAGATGGTCTTGACTCATTCAGACCACATAAAGACTTTTGCTGAGATCCAAAGCCACCTCGAAATAGACGTAGAACCCCTGAAAATGTTGGGTACTCCAAATGTGGCTCTTGTTGCTAAGGGAAATAGGCCTAAAGGCTACAAGAATGGTCGAGGTTTGCTGGCTAAGAAGGGTTTTCGCCCCCCTCTGAAAGGTAAACCAAAGGCTGGGGTTGCTAAGAAGCAAAAGGCTAAAGGCAATGGAGAGAAAACCATAGTGCGTGTGAAGTGCTATAATTGTGGGAAGAAATATCACTATGCTCGGGATTGTCCTGAGCCTCAGAAGGTACCTTTCTTCACTAATTCTGCTGAATTATATGTATGCTCCAATGCGTTAGTTGCTAATTTTTTTCCTAATTGGATTGTAGATATGAGAGCAAGCAAGCATATAGTTCGGGATAGAGTTGGGTTTATGGACTTTTACCACCACCGGGTGGATTCAGAATCTATCATGCTGGGAAACTGTAGTGAAGAAGAAGTTCTAGGTATTGGAATGTACTAGCTCATGTTGCGAGGAGGGAATAAATTGCTCCTTTGTAATGTTCTCTATGCACCTGGGGTGCGTGTTTGTCTTTTGTCTTTAGTTTCTTTGATGAAGTTAGGTTTTGGTTTTTGTTCTTATGATGTTGGTTTGGATATTTTGTATGGTGGCAATGTGTTTGGCCATGCTACTTTAAAGAATGATTTCCTTGTACTAGACCTGGATGATTGTTATAATAATTCTCCTTCTGCTTTTGTCTCACATTTTGATTCTAATTTAGAATCAATTAAATGGCATGTTAGGCTTGGTTATATTGACCAAGATAGGGTGATTAGGCTAGCTAAAGAAGGTCTTTTAGACCAACTTACTAAGGTTAAGTTGCCTAGATGTGAGTCGTGTCTAACTGATAAGGCGACTGCAAAGCTTTTTGGTAAGACTTCAAGGGTGTCAAGCCCTCTAGAGCTTATTCACTCTGATAGTTGTGGACCCATGAATATGAAAGCACGTCATGGGGCTTTCTATTTTCTCACTTTCATATATGCTCATTTGAGATATGGGTATGTGTACCTATTATCACATCGCTACGAAGCACTTGATGTGTTCAGACGCTTTGTAGCAGAGGTTAAGACCCAGTTAGACCGGAGAGTTAAGGCTGTTCGAACTGATCGTGGTCATGAATATCTCTCACATATGTTCAAAGAATTTTGTGAGGAAAAGGGTATACGAAGACAACTCAAGATTCCTGGCACAAACATTGTTTGACATGGTCAGGTTAATCATGGTATACGCCAATCTCCCAATTAGTTTTTAGGGGGATGCGCTACTCACGGCGGCATACATCCTTAACCATGTGCCTAATAAGAGTGTATCCGCTACCCCATATGAGTTATGGCATGGTAGAAAGCCTTCTTTAAAACATTTATGCCCATAGGGTTCGATTGGCTATATACACAACCCAACTCACAAATATGGGAAACTTAGTCAAGAGGCCACCAAAATGGTGTTCTTACGGTATCCCGAACACGCTAAGGGTTATGTTATATATGGTGAACACCCTAATGACGGTATGACAGATGTAGATTCAAGTAGTATTGAGTTTCTTGAGGATGAGTTCTCAAGTATTGCTGAGATCAAATAGGATATAGTGTTGTATGAGTTACTACTAGATGATCAACTATCTCTCGGTGAGGGAAAGAATTTAAACACTCACCGTGCCACCAAGGATAGTACTTTTCCCTTGTCTAGAAGAGATGATGAGTTGTTGGTTATCCAAGAGAATCAACCTCAGAATGAGGTTCGTCCTTAACCTAATAATAATGTTTGTCCTCCCTCTCCAGTTCATGAACATGAGGTCAGTTCACTTGTTCAGGATAGTAGAAATGATTCTCTCCCACTTGAGGATTCTATACCTCTTAGAGATAAGGGCAGGAATACCTTAGTGGGTCAGACCAGCATAGGCCCTCTACTCCGTAGGAGTGAGCATGGAAGAATACCTTAATGATATTTTCAAATTGAGGAGGAGATATTCGTATGCAGTCCTTTACAAATAGAAGTGACTGCTTCTTTTCAAGAGGCTATTGATTCACCAAATCACAAAGAGTAGATAGAATCCATGAGGGATGAAATGGACTTCATGGCGAGAAATAAGGATTGGGAACTTGTTGATCTTCCTCCTCGACCTAAATCAATTGGAAACAAAATGGTTTTCAAGACAAAACATTGGGCTGATGGATCAATCGATAAGTTTAAGACTCGTTTAATGGCGAAGGGATTTACCCAAATTGAGGGGGTAAACTATGAAGAGACCTTTTCACCTATGGTGAGAATTGTCTCTATTCACCTACTTCTAGCCCTGGTTGCCCATTTGAATTTAGAGTTGTTCCACATGGACGTAAAAACTGTTTTCCTTAATGGAAATCTTAAAGGAGAGATTTATATGGATCAACCTATTAGTTTCGTATTAAAAGGTCAAGAGGACAAAGTTTGTTGTCTTAAAAGATCCATTTATAGTCTCAAGTAGTCTTCTAGAACATGGTATTTCAGATTCCATGAAGCTATTATTTCTTTTGGCTTAAACATGATTTCTAAAGATCACTATGTGTATGTCAAGAAAACCACAAAGGGGATTATGTTTCTTTACTTTGTATATTGCCAAGATACTATTGGCTGTAAACAATATGGAAATGATCCAAACCACTAAGTTGTAATTGTCCTTCGTCTTCGAGATGGACGACATGTGTGAGGTTAAGTATTCCCTAGGCGTAGAAATAACTCGGAATCATTCTAAGAAGCTTCTTCATTTGAGTACAGAAGTGTACATTAATAAAATTTTGGAATATTTTCGAATGCATTACTCTAAACTCGTAGACACTCCAATTGAAAAGAGTCTAACATTAAGTCTCGACCAGTGTCCTAAGATAGACAAAGAAAATGAGATAATGAATAATGTTCCTTATGCTAGTGCAGTAGGTTGTTTAATGTATCCCATGCTGTGTACACAAAGCAACCCAAGGCCTACACATTGGCAAGCCGTCAAGAGGATCTTCAGTTACCTGTGTGGTACAAGTGACCTAATCCTTTGCTATCAAGGAGGGGATCTTAAGCTGAAAGGATATATCGATACTGATTGCGGTGGTGACCTGGATGAATCTAGGTCTACCTGGGGATATGTGCTCACCCTCGGCGGGTGAGCCATATCTTGGTGCAGTAAGAAATAAGACTGCATAGCACTTTCGACTATGGAAGTAAAGTATGTTGTTTGCTGTCTTGCCACTCAGGAGGCAATATGGCTAAGGAGTATTCTACAGGATCTTGATCTCACTCCTGGCGTTAATGATCCTATAAAGTTGTTACGTGACAATACTACTGCTATCCAATTTGCAAGAGATCCAAAGTTTCCCAGGAAGACCAAGCATATTAAGAGGCATTATCATTTTGTTCGAAATGTCATAAAAGAGAAAGAAGTTGCCATTAAGTACATATCTACAAGTAGAATGATAGTTGATCCTTTAACTAAGCCTATTCCTAGAGACGCCTTTAAAGCTTATGTGATAAGCTTAGGTCTGCGTAGGACTTAGTTTTTGGATGTATCTAAGTATATGATGGACATGTTTTTACTTGTATTAAGTATTTATGAAATAAAGAATGATGTTTCTTTTCAGATGTTAATAAATATACAAGTACGTTATACAGCACCTTGTAATGTCATCAGGCTTCTGATACGCCTAGTCACACAAGCATCGTCCTGACGCTTGAATAATGAGTAGGATGAGACTGAATCATATTGGCACTAGGTGTACAATATTGATTACTCACACTAGGAGTGTACGAATGGAAAATATAGTCACCTTAGTAAGACCAAGATGAGACTCGGGGGAGTCGAATATAAAATAAGTTTTCATATCGAAGCCTTATAGCCGAATCATGGATACTGAGGTTAACATTGGGTATGTTGATCTAGTAGCTTAGGCTGGTTTTTTAGGTTGAAGCCAGACTTATGATTCGCGTGGCACAGAAGAGTGACATGAGCAGTTTGGTGGGAGCTATGCCATGACACACTTTCATACTGTGTGCGCTAAAAAGTCAACCGATTTGATGATTGATAAGTAAATTCCGTTTCCTTATCACTATGTGACCTTCATTTGCAACACTCCTTGACTTAGAGTTGTGATATGAAGTCGAAGCTTGATGATGCTACCTTAATGTGTTGTTCAAGGGCCAACTTGTATACGGTCCAGCTAAGGCAAATTAGAAAAGCAGTTATGCTAAGATGGATTATTTTAATTGTCTAAGGAAGAGTCATTTCGCCGTCACCATATGAAGTCTGGGTGATTATATTCAGTATATAATCAACTAATATATCAGGCATAAAGGGACAACGTATGTCATTGGTGATGTATTTAAATGATTCGGAGTATTGATATTTTGTGAACATGTTATATCAGTTAGATGGTGACTTGATATAACACTGCTGTGTTTTTATTTGGTTACACGCTCTATTCCCAGCATGAGGCATGAGGAAATTAGTTGACAAAGAGGTTTGAGATCCATGGTCTTTGTGACCGATGGGGACTTGTTGACCAATAACAGTCACAAATTAAATAGTCATGATCACAATTGATTTGGTAGTTATAGAGGTTATTAATTCTGTATTAATCAGCCTCAATTATCCATTTAATTCATTGATCTTGCTTGGGCTATGTGCTACTATAAATAGAGGTATGGATTAAGAGGTGAGATGTACGTCTATGTAGAAAACATCTTCCCCAGAAATAATATTCTCTATCCCTCACATAAATCTAACCATCTAAGTGGATTTTGGGAGTAGCCACCATAATCGTGGGTAGCAATCAGAAAGTGTAAAGATCCAGTTTCAGCTTCAGCGCAAAGGTAAACTCTAACTTCCATCATTTTCTGTTTTGGAGGGGGGCTTGAGGTGGCTTTTGCTAGACAAACATCAGAAAAAAGTGAACTTTTTGAGAGTAGATGTGGACGATAAAACTCCTCATCCAATGATCCTACAACAGGGCAAACTAAGTGCTTACCAAGTAATATTATGGTCATAGCCCAATAAAGTCTATTAACAATCCTTGATTTCCACATCTTTTTGCTTCAGTCATATGTTGGACACACAGTCCCCTCACCCTATTTCGCATTTTGATACATCATACAGGTTGTAGGTGCATATTGGAGCTGAATCGCGACTATGATACAATATGCGCTAGGAAACGGAGAATAAAGCTGAGACAGAGGACTTTTTCTTTTTCGGGGGGGGAGGAGGGGAGCGACAATTGTGTTAACTATGTTTAATTTCTTTTTAATCTATGCTGCTTGCTAAGTTTGTTGGGGTTATGTAATTGAACATGCTAATTTCTCTGCATTTGATTTCCTTCTATTCTTTGATTAATTTCTCCAATGGGATGAACAAGTTGTTCTCTGATTATTCTGATTGCCACCTTCTACAAGGTTTGATTTTTCTTATTTTGTCTCCATTATGTATAGATTTTGTTAATGAATTTCCTTAATTAATTAATATGTACGTCTCTTCATAGTTACTCTGACTATTCTTATTTGACTTATGTTATTTTAACTAAAAAATTCCGAAATCATTACTGATATTGCAGGTCATATATTCATATTCAAATTACATTGTTCATTATTAGAGTCATTGTATGGGTATAACCAAATTTCTTTAAACGCTAACTATTATTTTCAATGTTGCTTATATACTCAAATAATTCCTCTCTTTCATATACACAATGATATGAGATAAGGTGTAGGAAGCAAAAGTGGCATACAGCTTGGCATAAGGCATCTAATTTATTGACTAAATCTTAGGCCCTGTTTGGCAAACAGTTTTTTTAAAGAGCTTTTTGGCCAAAAAGAGTTTTTTTAACCAAAATTAGCTTTTTGATCAAGTAAAAAAAAGCTAAATTGGGTGTTTGATAAAAAAGCTTTTCACAAGAGCTTTTTAGGTTCAAAAAGCTAATTTGAAAAACCTAATTTCATAGTTTTTTGGAAGAGGTTTTTAAAGAATTAGCTTTCTGTCTCACAACTTTGTCATAAACAGTTAATTCTACCAAATAATTTTTCAACAAACAGCTCATTCAAACAGCTAACAGCTAACAGCTAATACAAATAGCTAACAGCCAACAGCTAACAGCTGTTTGTCAAACAGAGCCTTACTCTGATTTTAATTCTTTTAAGGAGATCCACTGGGGAATTTGTATTGTTCTTAAATCTTGTATAGTTAGGTAAAATATTAAGTCGTATGTATAGATCGGTAACATTGGATTTGCAACCTGGGTATGCTAATGGTTGGAACAATATAATATATGTGTTACATATGAATCCAATTGTGTTGTTGTATGCAAAATAGCTCGAACATCATTATGAAGAACAATAAATCTTCTATAATCTATATAATTCTGTAATAAAACTATACAGATTTACCTATAATTCATATAAAAGAATATAGTACATAATAATGTAAACTGTTCAACCAGAAATTGACTTAATTTATACCCTTCATTATCTATTATTTGCTCCAAAATAAATGATTAAATTAGAATTTTAATATTATTTTATTAATTTTGTAAGAATTAAAAAAAACTTGGGAAAAATAAATGGTGCTCAACTGATTAATATTGGATGACGTGGAGAAAAGAAGAAGAAGAAGAACCGGCCCAATAGCCATGCCCAATTACCCCTCCCTCTTCCATTCTTAGCTCTTTTTCTCTCTCTCTTCACACTATGCATGTTCACCTCATTCTCCCGTAGTCTAGACCGCGAGGCCCATTTGCGTGTCCAATACCAAGCCAACCTGAAGCCCCAGCTTCCCTTTTCTCTTTCTCTTCTCTCCCATAAGGGCCAGTTCTTTTCTTTCCTTTCCTTGGCCCACATGTGCCCGTTTTTCACCTTCTGTGGGGGGCTGGATTTCCCTTCCAAACTGGCCTATTTCGCCCCTAATTCAGCTCCATCCAAGGCCAGTTCTTTTTCTTTCTTTCTTTCACTTAATTCACATGTGCTTGGACGTGATATCCAACCCTCCCTCCCTTCTTCTTTCTTTGCTTTGCTATCCAGAAAAGCCCGACGCCACCTTCTTGGCATGCTGGTACTTCATTACCATCATTCTTATTTTCAGTTGTAGATTTAAACTCTAAAATTTGGTTCAAGATTCAGAATTTTGCTAGAACTGATTTTTGATTTGTTAAGATTTAAAGTCAAGCAATAGTTGCAAATTCAAGTTCGTATTCTTCGCGCATTGGCAGAGTTTCAGTCTGGCCTATATTCAAGTTTTCGGTACTGGTCATTCTTTAGATAATTAGATTCTCTATTCGGTTTATATATGCATTTAGATCCATATTTCATTCCAGGTCAAAGCTGAAGAGAGTTGGAGGTGAAGAGGTTGAACTTAATTTCTCTCCTACTTGTTAAGTTCTCTGTTTGTGTTTTGGTTATCTAAGTTTGATTTTGCTTTGCATAATTTGCCCATAATTAAAGTTAATGGTGATGGATAGGATAAGCTTCTTCCTAATATTGATCTTTCAGTGCAGCGTTTTGAAATAATTGGTTACTAATTAACTAAGACTTGACAATTTAATTCAATCGTATCACATTTAGTTTTATAGCGATCTAATTTCATAACATATCCCTGAGAATCGACACCTGTACTTGCTATAGCGATCAACCATACACTTGAGAAATTCACAACATAAATATACAACTGGAAATGTATAATTAATAGTACTTAACAATGAATGAGTTAGATAATTTTTTTAGACTATCATAATTTTCAAATTATTATTAAGAAATTAAGATATTATTACTGCTATCAAAAATATTTGCTAAACTTATTGTAGTGTATTTCTATATATTAGCAATTTTAGTTGATAGTTTCTCATAATTTGCACCTATCAATAATTGCTTCTTCTTAAAAAATTATTCATTATTTTATTTAAAAAACTCAAAATATTGTATATAACATGGTTGCTATTTGGAATATTGTAATATTTTATAAATAATTATTACAATTAAAAACTTATAAATTTTTTTCACTTATTATACGGGTATAGAAATACTTGTTACAAATTAAAAAATAAAAAACTTCATCAACCTCTTAAAAGGAACATTTTCGACCATTAATTAATTGTCATTATGCGAATTTTTGTTCATAAAAAAAAAAATTAGTGATTTTAGGAACTTTAATTCCTGACCAAGAAATATAAGAAGAAAAACACTTTATCCCACATTGAGAACGTTTCGAAAGAAAAATCTTTCATCTAGGTCTAGCTCTTCTATTATTTCACATCTCTTCTATTTAATCTAATAATAATATGTAAAGTGACTAATTTCGGGTCTACCGTTAAAATAAAAAAAGTGAAACTTTAATACTTTATTCCTTCCTTGGATCACTAAAATATTAATACCATTCATAAACTTCAGTACATATATATTTTCAATAATTTAGAAAAAGTTATTAAAGTATATTTTATTTTTAGGTGGTTAATAGATTCCACTACCAAAAAAAAAAGTCAAGAAATAATATACTTTTAATTATGATAGTAATTCTTTTTATTGAAAATCTGATGGTTGTGATTATATAATCAAATAATCTAATGATATTATGACGATAATTATTTTTATTGATTTAGGAAAGGATATCAAAATATATTTTGTTTTTAGGTAGTTAAGAGATTCTCCCCAAAAAAATCAAGATATTATATATTTTTAATTATGATGGTAATTATTTTATTGAAAATCCGACGGTTGTGATTATATAATCAAATAATCTAACGGTTCAAAATCTCAAATTTATGAGAAAATTCGAAAAATTCATGTCATCGCAACATTTCTTTTATATTATAGCATAGATTGGAATCGCAGATTAAAGAATCTACAACACCTAAAAGGTCATGGTATATGCTTGCATACTCAATCAATCGAACAGAGAAAAAAGAAGGAAAAGTAAGCAGGCTAAATCATATTCCAACAGCAACAATGTCATACTCTAATGTTCAAAGGCAACCTCTATCAGAGTGTTTGGATAAAAACCTCACTTAACTCTTTAAAAGAATCAAAACTGCCACTAGAACTATTTATGTCAATTAAATGCCACTAATTTAATCAGAAAAATTAAGTATGCCATCGTGTCACTCATTGTTGCAGCTAGAAATAAGTTTGATTTATTTTTTGAATGCATTTGGCTGTTAAATGACAACGAAAAATTAAAAAAATTAAAAAAATAAAAAAGAAGTGAACTGGGGCCCTTTAGTAACGAATCTTTCCTTCCTTCTTCTTTGTTCATCCTAAAATTGAAGAATTAGGGTTTCAAGTGGAAACCCTCAAGAGACAAATTGAATGTGAAATACAACAAAGCACTCAAATTGCACTGAAAATCAAGAGTCCCTGGCGAATTTGACCATGAAGATGTTTGCGTCATCCACCCACAACTCAGGCGTGCTTGTAGATCGTGTCCATGCTTCTCAGATTGCGAAGGTATTGCCTTTATGATAAGAGATGTGATATTTTAACAAGCATATATGATGACTAAGAACTCCATAAGGAGGTTTGCCAGGTGTAAAAGTTTTGGCATGGCTGGAGGGTGTGATCACTTTGAGTTGATTGATGATGCTCTCTATGATAATGTGAGGTTTGTGGTTGTTGCTTTGATGTTGAGGAATGAGAGTCTTCGTAACGAGATTGAAAAGTTGCAAAAGGTTAAACAAGAAAGAAAAGTTGAGAAGAAAGTGTTAGGTTGCCTGTAACACCATTTTTATTTACTAATATTAACCTACGTGGCATTGAAAAACCTAAGTGAGGTGTTACCGCCGTATTTCCTTTTTGGAAAAATACCAAGCTGAGAAAAACATTAATGCATAGTTTATTCTCAAATTAAAGCATAAGTTCAAATTCTAGAGACAACTACATCAATGTCCAATCTGAACAACAATCTCTAAAACAAGTTTAATCTAAAATTGATTCATTGCCGCTAAATCTTAGGCAA
>JAKOGI010001007.1:52500-137500 GCA_029747015.1 Carnegiea gigantea
AACCCTTACCCTAACGTCAACTCCACCATGATCCATCACCAAGATGATTCTTAATTCAATAAAAACAACATAATCCACCATTAAAACAACCAAAACAAGAAGTAAAAACCAAAAATTCAAAGAACAAGATTGAAGTCACTTACTTTGAGCTTGAAACAAGTGGCGATGGAGATGATATTTCGTGATTTTGAGGGTGGGAGGTGATAGCCAGTGGAGAGAGGTGGTTGGAGGTTGTAATTCCTTGCCGGAGGCTGGCCGGAAAACACCACAATAGGGGCTAGGGGTCTGTTGGTCGTGGGGTAGAGAGAAGGAGGAGAGAAGAGGAGAGAAGAGGAGAGAGAAAGTGCCCTGAATAATTGCTTGGTGCAAAATGAACTTAAGCAAAAATACTTGGCGGAAAATTAAGCACAAAAATCAGCTTTTGCTAATGATAATTAAGGCTTAATGATGGTAATTAGACAAATAAATAGGGTCAAGTCTTGGTGGGCCAAAATTGGCCTCAAACGGGCTCGAGTTCGAAAACTAACTCAAATCGAGTGCGCTTGAAATTTTTTTTTTTTTGGTAGCTCGAAATTAATTGTGATATCATGAAAAGTAATTTAATCTTTTAAATCATAATCATCGAGGCTTAATATCAATTTCTCCGAAAAATTATTGTCGGTAAATGAAACTCGAATTGCAAAGTAGGGTCCAAAATAAATTCTCCCAATCGGGACAATTAAATGAGATAAATAGATGAGAAAAATGAATAACATGGCTTAATTAAATAAATAAACATGATTTAAGGTCGGGTTATTGCAGCCTTCCCCCCTTAAAGAGTTTGGTCCTCGAGACTTATAAACTTTGACTATCATGTAAGGTGATTTCAAATAAATAAGAGTACTTGGCTTTCACTTCTTGCTCAGTTTCCCAAGTAGCTTCTGGGGAGGTATGATTTGTCCAAGGCAATTTGATTTAAGGCATCTACTTGATACTTAACTGCTTAATCCTGTGATCCGATATCTGGCTTGGATGTTCTTGAAACACAAGACCCTCAATGACTGCAATAGATTTGATTATGACAACATGGTCAGGATCTGAAATGTACTTCCTAAGTTGTAAGGTAAGGAACACGGAACATGTTATGCACACGCTTGAGTTGAGTTATATAGGCAGATCTTGTAGACAAGTTACGGAATTCGACCTTTCAATAAACTGATATAGTCCAAAAGATCTTGGCCTCAGTTTAGGTTGCAGTGCAACCTCCTTACACCCTTAGTTGGTGAGACTTTCTAAAAGACTTTATCATATATCGGAAATTCCAGGAATCTCCTTCTTTTATCAATGTAGCTTTTCTGTCGGTTCCAATGGTGTGCTTTCAAGAGTCTTCAGAGATATGCCGCGTTATTAAATGCTGAAGAAGATCTTCATGACCCATAAAATGATTTGTTGTCAATATCTGCCGTCTTTTTTTTCCCCCCTGATGCTTAATGAAGGATTCTCTGCTACTGCTATGACAACGTTGATTGCTGGGAGTTCCATACTTCCTTCAAATGTAAATGTTGGTCGTGAAGCACTACAGGCGCCAACTTAGAAGACTTAATCCATTGATATTTTTAGATACTTGCCCATCCGTTTCAGGATGATAAGAACTGCTAGAGTTCAATCTAGTTCCAAAGGCTCCTTGAAGTGCATGCCAAAGCAGGCTTGAAATCTCTAATAGCTATCAGACAGTATATCTGAAAGAATTCCATGATAAAGTCCGTTGAAATTGAATCTCCTTCTTAAGATTTTGCTTGATTCTTTAGAACTCAGGATCACTATCCTGATTCACTCTAAGTTCCTCCATTAGGGAGGACTGTAAGGTAAGTGTTGGCATTTGAACATTCGCCTTCTTATGCAACACTAATTGAATGTCCAAGTCCTCAAGTTCTCTCAAGAGATTCAGTTGAATAGTTACTACAGTGTTCAAGGTATGTCGTGCCTTCATATTCAGGTATCTGCCACAATATTTCTCTTTCTTGATTGACATTGGATCTGCCACAACTGATGTTTCATGTAGACTGAGCTTCTTTTGAGAGAAGATATACTTCAGACTCTGATGGCCGGTATAGATTGTACAAGGTACACCTTACAAGTAATGTTTTTAAATTCTCAGTGCACTTGGATTATGGGTAAAGTACAACCCATAAGACTTGAACTGTTGGGAGGGATAAGGTACCACTATATGACAATTCCTTTTTGAACTCGATAATTCCCTACTAAACTCAAATGGTTTCTAATCTCAATGCATTGGTGGGTCTTGAGCACTTTGTAACTGCTTTGACCTTTTTGCAATTCAATCTTAATCTCTTCCTTTGGAACCATATGTTCTAAAAATACATTTGCTTCTAACCAGTACTTATGCTTCCTGCATTTGCCATGTAATTGATGTTCCCTTAAAGTCTACAATGCTATCCACAAATGAACAGGATACTCATCTCTGTCCTTGGAGTATTTTAAGATATCTTTTACAAACACCACTACAACTTATCTAGATATGGTTTGAAACTCTATTCATAGGATCCGTAAAGGTCGCAGGGCTATTGATTAGGCTAAAAGGCATCACAGTGAATTCATAGTGACCCAAACATAGTCCTTAATGCAGTCTCGGGGTTATCTTGTGGTTTAAATCTAAGTTGACGGTACCTTGACCGTAAATCAATCTTGGAGAAGACTCATGCTCTTTGCAGTTGATCAAATAACTCACCTACTTGGTGCAATGGGTATTTGTTTTTGATGGTGATCGTATTCAGCTCTCTGAAAACAATACATAACTACAAGGTTCCATTCTTCTTCTTTACAAATAGAACTAGGCATCCCATGGTGGCACACTTGGATGGTTTGATAAATCTTTTCTGTGATAACTCCCTTAACTGAAACTTCAGTTCTTTAAGCTCAATTGGGGCCGTATGATATGGGGTTTTTGAGATAGGTTGGGCACCAGGGATTAATTCCATCTCAAAATCCTTTTCTCTTGGGGGGAAAATCCGCTAGCTTTTTAGGAAAACATCTTTAAATTCACAAACTATAGGGATATCTTCTGCTTGTTCTTCCTTAGGTTGATTGTTACTAGCATAACACCAATACAAAATATATCCACTAACATAAGAGCTCACCTGTTTCCATAACAGAATTTGAAGGACAAGATTTTTCCTCTCTGTGGCCATGAAACATATTTCGCTCCCTTGTTCATCTCTTGAAATAACCTTAAGGCCACCACAACCTATTTTGACCCCATAAGCACACAGCCAGCTCATTTTCAAAATGATATCAAAGTCTGATGAGTCAAATTAAATCAGAACCTCAGGGAAAACTATCCCACCAATAGTGATTGAAACAAATTTGTGAGAGGTAGAACACTCAATTCTAAAGTCGTTGGATAACTTGATTCCATAACTGGTTTCTGCCTCCTTATTCTCAAAGTTCACTTGCATGGCAGGAATATAAATGAATGAGTAGCAATCGAATCTACCATACCAGATATGACAACTTTCTTCTTGCTCAACATGTGATCCCTTCCTACAGCTGCAGGCCTTGAAGGTGAGAATCCTTGTCTACAGCCTTCAGTCTTCAGGAATAGGCAACAATGAGTTGCTCTGGCTACCGCCACATACATTTGTTAGTTCCCACTCGGCACTCAGGAGTGCTGTGGTTAATTCTTCCATATATCTGCTCCAGGTAAAACCAAACCCTTAGAGCTTATTCTTAACAGTGTTCCACCAAATATTGGTTTCACCGGTTAGATAAAATATTCCAATGTTCACCCTTTTATCCCTGGAACATCTATTACAGTGAAAATTTTCTCCACTCCTCGAATCCATTCTTAAGGTTCCACTGTGTCATACTTTTCACTCTAGAGTTCTTTAGTCTGAATCAACTGAAGGCGTTTTTCCAAAGAGCAATAACCCATCAAAATTTCCCACTGATGTAATCCAAATGCATGGCAAAAATTTTGATTGTCAAACTTAAGTTTTATGCAAGTGATCTTCCGAAGGAAACTTAGATTGAATCAGGCGAGAAGGTAGATATATTGCATTCCCCTTAGCAATGGATTCCATAAGTTTGATAACAATTAACCCCTATACAAAGTGTAGTTAAGATCTACCTTCTATTCAGGCGTGCTACAAAATGATCATCTATTGACATGGGTGCAACCCAATCATAATCCAGCTACTAGCAGCAATTAGACTCTTCAAAAATAGGAAAAGGTGACCAGAACTGAAGAAGATGTAACATGAGAGTGAATGATGATGCAACTGGATGGTGGGATGCCATGAAGACGGAAAGACAAAGCACCTGGTCAAAGTGAGGAATGTCCAACAGTTGATAATCCAACAAGGACAATGGTAGATGGTATGTTACCAGAAGGTGCAGCGAAATATTTTCTAGAGTAATGTCTACTTCACAAATGGAGGTGGAGTCAATGGACTGCTTGCAAGATTTGGGCAATTTAAGCAAGTCTTGAATTGCAATGGATTGAAGCAAAATGTCTCTCTAATGAGTCCTTGGTTTTTCTTGTATGGAATCGTCGGTAGTCAATGGTTTCAAACTTATGCACCATAGAACAAGCCTCTCCAAAATCCTATAATTTAGGGGATACTACATCAAG
The DNA here is from genome assembly GCA_029747015.1 of Carnegiea gigantea. Classification (NCBI taxonomy): domain Eukaryota; kingdom Viridiplantae; phylum Streptophyta; class Magnoliopsida; order Caryophyllales; family Cactaceae; genus Carnegiea; species Carnegiea gigantea. The sequence goes on from JAKOGI010001007.1 coordinate 57,131, forward strand.
AACCCCCATATGGCTCACTTAGATGAAATTCTTGAGTTGCAGAAGAAGATATCTGCAATCAATGAGGCATATTGAAGTAATTGCCACTTGGATTTGAGAACCGCATAAAATGGCACCCACATGATGAGGGAATATAAGCTCAAAATTGTATGTATCTACTGACTTGAACAGTCTGTACCATCAGATTTCTGGGCTAAATATCATTAACCACTGCTCTCTAAATATGCTGCAATATGGGTCATTGGAAAGCTTACTTTTTGCACTTTGACATAAACTAACTAAAATATCTCTATCTGATGAAATGCATAGGCTGCAAGTGGGCTAAACCCAAACCTTGTGCATTAGGATTCTGCCCAATTGGCAGACTTTTACTTGTCCAGCAATTTTGAAAAACCAAGTGACCTCCACTCCACTTGAAGCTTGTTTCGTATGAAAGATATCTCTCTTGCATAGATTATGTTGATCATGGACAAAAGTTACTTCAAAGTCGGTCCTTGTGCACTGATTAAAACTGTCAAGTTGATCGAAATTGTGTAATCTGCCCATACTTAATTTTCCCCATGCATTTAGCCTCAAATAAGTCAAGGGCCTTTCATAGGACACATTGGTAACAACCCCCAATCCTAAGGCTCGGAATGTTAGTGATTCCTAAATTTCTGGGGCGAAACGGGCAGAGTTTCACTTACAAACTGGTCATTTTTCACGCTTAAAGCCTTACATCAAATCCCCTGCATTGAATAGAAGTATAAAAGAATATCAACTCAAGCTCAACGGCTACACGCCGAAGACCACAACTTTACGGGCTACACGCCCGAAGTACAAGGGTTTACATCCCAAAAATAAACAATTCCAACTAAAAAGATATTATACCATTCGGATGGGTGGCTCATAGGACCATACTTACCTAAATGCATTGGAGCATCTTTAACTTGTTATTCAAAATCTCCGTTAAATCTACTGCTTGAAATCAATCTATATATACTTTATATGAATCCATCTGACAAAGAAAAATACACGAGTAGAATATGTGTGAGAGAAGCAGGCATTACCAGTGCCACAAATCTCCAAGGATATCATAATAATCCTCAGTCCTCACTAACTAATTTTTCAGTATCTTAACTCCATACGCTATATCCCATAAAGAAAATCTCAGCCTGGGCTCTGATACCAAATCTGTAACGACCCCAATTAAACATGTTTCACTGTTTGTATTTTCCTCAATAATCCCTCAATTATAATCGGATAAACCCAATAATAGGGGTGTTACCGCCGTCCAAAAGGACAAGGCTTAAAACATGAGCGCTATAAATAAAATAGCTAAGCATAACCTCAAACATACACACTCACATCAAGTGTTAACCAATGAAGGGTTTATAAACCATAGTAAAATAAATCACTATATAGTCTACATCTTCATCCATCGAAGGATTAAATATACAGCTTTAAGGTATGCATATACTGCATTTCTTCTAATCCATTCGGATTTCCTTACTTCACTTATTCTCTTCAGCTGATTTGTTAGCATGAGGGCAATTCTCTGAATATTTGCCTAAATGAAAACATGAAAACATTTCAAACTGTGAGCTGAAGCACAGTACATGCATTCCTAAATTGTTAAATGATCATTGAAACACTAGTTGGGCCCAATTTGCAATTCATTTTAAGTTAAAATAGTGAATGAGATGATGTAAAGCTGCATTGCTAGTTATTATTTGATAGTGAACCCCTTAATACTGTTACGATCTATAGATAGGTGTACACCTGCCAAGCCGATCGAGGACCTAGCCTGAGGCTTCGCGGGTAACTGAAGGGCGAATGCCCTATAGATGAGAACTGACGGGGTCACCAATTAACTAATAAATCACTTTGAAAACTGATTCGTTGATGTACTTACCAAAACATGACAACGTTCATAAATAGACTCTGATTTCTAAAGATACAGACAATGGACGTACCTGAAGTCTTTAAAATGATATTTCACTTGATAATACTTATGCACAATGGAAATGATAAACTAGGCCCCATTTCTGTTTACGAAATGTAATTATAGATAAATGTAGTTAGTAAGCCATGTTTACTGACATAATTTATAACTTTAATGGAAATTGATTTATTTAAAAAGACTTCTACAATTCTAATAATTCAATATAAGACAAGTTAAACCAAAATGAACTGATTTTAATTCAATACAAGACAAGTTAAACTAAAATGATCTAAATAATAAATCAGTTAGGGTTATTGAACTTGAAATATAACAAATTGAAGCAAAATAAACCAAATGGGAATGATTGAGGTAATAAAGAAAAGATTTAATTGATATAAATGAAATATGGGTTTCTGATATTTCTGAAATGGGTAATGGAGAGTGTAATGCTTTTGAAATAGATAATAGAAGGTTTAATACTCTAAAATGGGTGACAAATGGTTTATTGCTATAAGGGATGTTGTGAGGTTCATAAAAGCTCAGATAACACCCTAACTTGGTCCAAAGGGCACTAATTTTGACTCTACTCACTTTCCAAATTTCATTTTCATACATATTTAACTCAGTTTTCAATCCAAGTAAGCTTCTGTACATAATCAAACTTGTTGAACTCACTACACTTTGTAATTTCCTTGCAATACCCATAAATATACAGAAACTTCTGAAAATATTTCCAAATGTCATGATTTTTATATTCACTCATGTTACCGTTTGATGGTCTGCATTATAAAATCCATATCTTTCACTCCCAATCTCCAAATACGATGTAAAACCCCAATATGAAAAGCTCATAATGTCCACTAAAACTTTTATTTAATGACACAAAGCATGATTCACATAGTAAGGTCCCTAAAATTAGGGTAGAACACAGACGTGCACAATTTCAGTTCAATCTGCGCAGTCGTAGCAAAACGATCATAACGTTTTCCACAGAACTCGAATTAAGGTGATTCAAAAGGCGTGTAAAATCTAACACATTGATCTATCGACACACCAAAAATTGCAGATTTTCAATGAGCCAATCAATACCAGTTTTTTCATAAATTTCACTGTTTAAAACTGTTCCCAGTTTCAATGTATTCTGTGTAGTCTTCAGTAAATTGGTCATAACTTTGTCCACACCACTCGAAACTAAATAATTCCAAAGCCTATTAAAATCTAACTATTCACGCTATCATTACACCAAAAATCGTAAATTCTAGATGTGCCAATTAATACCAGTTTTCTCCCGAAGTGACCCCTGTTTTAGGTCTGTTGACCGCTCAGTAACCACCTATTTGCAATCTTTTCTTCACATAGCCACCCACTAAAATCACTCTTTAACCTATATAAATCAGCATAAACATCTTGATATTCATTACCAATGCCAAAGATCACAAAATCGCATTTAAAACAATCAAAATCCAACACTTGAACATGAAGCTTGCATGATTAAGATAAAACCCTAACCCTAACTTCAACTCCACCATGATCTATCACCAAGATGATTCTTAATTCAATAAAAATAATATAATCCACCATTAAAACAACCAAAACAAGAAGCAAAACCCAAATATTCAAAGAACAAGAATGAAGTCACTGACTTTGAGCTTGAAACAAGTGGAGATGGAGATGATATTTGGTGATTTTGAGGGTGGGAGGTGATAGCCGGTGGAGAGAGGCGGCTGAAGATTACAATTCCTTGCCAGAGGCTGGCCAGAGAGTGGCCGAAAAACACCACAATAGGGGCTGGGGGTCTGCTGGCCATGGGGTAGAGAGAAGGAGGGGAGAAGAGGAGAGAAGAGGAGAGAGAAAGTGCCCTGAATAATTGCTTGGTGCAAAATGAACTTAAGCAAAAATACTTGGCTGAAAATTAAGCACAAAAATCAGCTTTTGCTAATGATAATTAAGGCTTAATGATGGTAATTAGACAAATAAATAGGATCAAGTCTTGGTGGGCCAAAATTGGCCTCAAACGGACTCGGGTTCGAAAACTACCTCAAACCGAGTGCGCTTGAAATTTTTTTTTTTTGGGTAGCTCGAAATTTATTGTGATATCATGAAAAATAATTTAATCTTTTAAATCATAATCATCGAGGCCTAATATCAATTTCTCCAAAAAATTATTTTCGGTAAATGAAACTCGAATTGCAAAGTAGGGTCCAAAATGAATTCTCCCAACAGGGATAATTAAATGAGATATATAAATGAGAAAAATGAATAATATGGCTTAATTAAGTAAATAAATATGATTTAGGGTCGGGTTATTACAGCCTTCCCCCCTTAAAGAGTTTGGTCCTTGAAACTTATAAATTTTGACTATCATGCAAGGTGATTTCAAATAAATAAGAGTACTTGGCTTTCACTTCTTGCTCAGTTTCTCAAGTAGCTTCTGGGGAGGTATGATTTGCCTAAGGCAATTTGATTTAAAGTATCTACTTGATACTTAACTGCTTAATCCTGTGATCCGATATCTGACTTGGATGTTCTTGAAACACAAGACCCTCAATGACTACAATGTATTTGATTATGACAGCATGGTCAGGATCTGAAATGTACTTCCTGAGTTGTAAGGTAAGGAACACGGAACATATTATGCACACGCTTAAGTTGAGTTATATAGGCAGATTTGGTAGACAAGTTATGAAATTTGACCTTTCAATGAACTGATATGGTCCAAAAGATCTTGGCCTCAATTTAGGTCACAGTGCAACCTCCTCACACCCTTAGTTGGTGAGACTTTCTAAAAGACTTTATCATATACCCGAAATTCTAGGAATCTCCTTCTTTTATCAATATAGCTTTTCTGTCGGTTCCAATGGTATGCTTTCAAGAGTCTTCTGAGATATGCCGCCTTATTGAATGCTGAAGAAGATCTTCATGACCCATAAAATGATTTGTTATCAATGTCTGCCGTCATTTTTTTCCCCCTGATGCTTAATGAAGGATTCTTTGCTAGTGCTATGACAACGTTGATTGCTGGGAGTTCCATACTTTCTTCAAATGCAAATGTTGGTCGTGAAGCACTACAGGTGCTAACTTAGAAGAGTTAATCCATTGATATTTTTAGATGCTTGCCCATCCGTTTCAGGATGATAAGAACTGCTAAAGTTCAATCTAGTTCCAAAGGCTCCTTGAAGTGCATGCCAAAGCAGGCTTGAAATCTCTAATAGCTATCAGACAGTATATCTGAAAGAATTCCATGATAAAGTCCGTTGAAATTGAATCTCCTTCTCAAGATTTTGCTTTATTTTTTAGAACTCAGGATCACTATCCTAATTCACTCTAAGTTCCTCCATTAGGGAGGACTGTAAGGTAAGTGTCGGCATTTGAACATTCGCCTTCTTATGCGACACTAATTGAATGTCGAAGTCCTCAAGTTCTCTCAAGAGATTCAGTTGAATAGTTACTACAGTGTTCAAGGTATCTCGTGCCTTCATATTCAGGTATCTGCCATAATATTTCTCTTTCTTGATTGACATTGGACCTACCACAACTGATGTTTCATGTAGACTGAGCTTCTTTTGAGAATACTTCAAACTCTGATGGCCGGCATAGATTGCACAAGGTACACCTTACAAGTAATATTTTCAAATTCTCAGTGCACTTAGAATACGGTAAGGTACAACCCATAAGACTTGAACTGTTGGGAGGGATAAGGTACCACTATATGACAATTCCTTTCTGAACTCGATAATTCCCTACTAAACTCAAACGGTTTCTAATCTCAATGCATTGGTGGGTCTTGAACAGTTTGTAACTGCTTTGACCTTTTTGCAATTCAATCTTAATCTCTTCCTTTGGAACCATATGTTCCAAAAATACATTTGCTTCTAACCAGTACTCATGCTTCTTGTATTTGCCATGTAATTGATGTTCCCTCAAAGTCTGCAATGCGATTCACAAATGAATAGGATACTCATCTCTGTCCTTGGAGTATTTAAAGATATTTTTTATAAACACCACCACAACTTGTCTAGATATGGTTTGAAACTCTATTCATAGGATTCGTAAAGGCTGCAGGGCCATTAATTAGACTAAAACGTATCACAGTGAATTCATAGTGACCCAAACATGGTCCTTAATGCAGCGTTGGGGTTATTTTGAGGTTTAAATCTAAGTTGACGGTACCTTAGCTGTAAATCAATCTTGGAGAAGACTCATGCTCTTTGTAGTTGATCAAATAAGTCACTTACTTGGTGCGATGGGTATTTGTTTTTTATGGTGATCGTATTTAGCTCTCTGAAAATAATACATAACCACAAGGTTCCATTCTTCTTCTTTACAAATAGAACTAGGCATCCCATGGTGGCACACTTGGATGGTTTGATAAATCTTTTATGTGGTAACTCTCTTAACTGAAACTTTAGTTCTTTAAGATCAATTGGGGCCATACAATATGGGGTTTTTGAGATAGGTTAGGTACCAGGGATTAATTCCATCTCAAAATCATTTTCTCTTGGGGGGAAAATCCCGCTAGCTTTTCAGGAAAACATCTTTAAATTCACAAACTATAGGGATATCTTCTACTTGTTCTTCCTTAGGTTGATTGTTACTAGCATAACACCAATATAAAATATATCCACTAACATAAGAGCTCACCTGTGTCCATAACAGAATTTAAAGGACAAGACTTTTCCTCTCTATGACCATGAAATATATTTCTCTCCCTTGTTCATCTCTTGAAATAACCTTAAGGCCAACCTATTTTGACCCCATAAGTACACAACCAGCTCATTTTCAAAATGATATCAAAGTCCGATGAGTCAAATTAAATCAGAACCTCAGGGAAAACTATCCCACCAATAGTGATTGAAACAAATTTGTGAGAGGTAGAACACTCAATTCTAAAGTCGTTGGATAACTTGATTCCATAATTGTTTCTACCTCCTTATTCTTAAAGTTCACTTGCATGGCAGGAATATAAATGAATGAGTAGCAATTGAATCTACCGTACCAGATATGATAACTTTCTTCTTGCTCAACATGTGATCCCTTCCTATAGCTATAAGCCTTGAAGGTGAGAATCCTTGTCTACAGCCTTCAGTCTTCAGCAACAGGCAACAATGAGTTGCTATGGCTACCGCACCACATACATTTGTTAGTTCCTACTTAGCACTCAGGAGTTCTGTGGTTAATTCTTCCACAAATCTACTCCAAGTGAAACCAAACCCTAAGAGCCTCTTCTTAACCGTGTTCCACCAAATATTGGTTTCACCAGTTAGATAAAATATTCCAATATTCACCCTTTTATCCCCTGGAACATCTATTACAGTGAAAATTTTCTCCACTCCTCGAATCCATTCTTAAGGTTCCTCTGTGTCATACTTTTCACTCTAGAGCTCTTTAGTCTGAATCAACTGAAGACGTTTTTCCAAAGGGCAATAACCCATCAAAATTTCCCACTGATGTAATCCAAATGCATGGCAAAAATTTTGATTGTCAAACTTAAGTTTTATGTAAGTGATCTTCCGAAGGAAACTTAGATTGAATCAGCCAAAAAGGTAGACATATTGCGTTCTCCTTAGCAATGGATTCCACAAGTTTGATAACAATCAACCCCTATACAAAGTACAGTTAAGATCTACCTTCTATTCAGGCATGCTACAAAATGATCATCTATTGACATGGGTGCAACCCAATCATAATCCAGCTACTAGCAGCAATTGGACTCTTAAAAAATAGGAAAAGGTGACCAAAACTGAAGAAGATGTAACATGAGAGTGAATGATGATGCAACTGGATGGTGAGATGCCATGAAGATGGAAAGACAAAGCCCCTGGTCAAAGTGAGGAATGCCCAACAGTTGATAATCCAACAAGGACAATGGTAGATGGTATGTTACCAGAAGGTGCAGTGAAATATTTTCTAGAGTAATGTCTACTTCACAAATGGAGGTGGAGTCAATGGATTGCTTACAAGATTTGGGCAATTTAAGCAAGTTTTGAATTGCAATGGATTGAAGCAAAATGTCTCCCTAATGTGTCCTTGGTTTCTCTTGTATGGAATCGTCAGTAGTCAATGGTTTCAAACTTATGCACCATAAAACAAGCCTCTTCAAAATCCTATAATTTAAGAGATACTACATCAAGAACCCCCATATGGCTCACTTAGATGAAATTCTTGAGTTGCAGAAGAAGATATCTGCAATCAATGAGGCATATTGAAGTAATTGCCACTTGGATTCGAGAACCGCACAAAATGGCATCCATATGATGAGAAAATATAAGCTTAAAATTGTATGTATCTACTGACTTGAACAGTCTGTACCATCAGACTTCTAGGCTAAATATCATTAACCACTGGTCTCTAAATGTGCTGCAATATAGGTCGTTGGAAAGCTTACTTTTTGCACTTTGACATAAACTAACTAAAACATCTCTATTTGATGGAATGCATAGGCTGTAAGTGGACTAAACCTAAACCTTGTGCATTAGGATTCTACCCAATTTGCGGACTTTTACTTGTCCAGCAGTTTTAAATATGCAAGTGACCTCCACTCCACTTGAAGCTTGTTTCATATGAAAGATATCTCCCTAACCTTAAATTCAAGATAGGAAACCCTTGCATAGATTATGTTGATCATGGAAAAAAGCTACTTCAAAGTCGGTCCTTGTGCACTGATCAAAACTGTCAAGTTGATCGAACTTGTGTAATCTGCCCATACTTAATTTTCCCTATGCATTTAACCTCAAAATGAGTCAAGGGCCTTTCATAGGACACATTGGTAACAACCCCCAACCCTAAGGCTCGGAGTGTTAGTGATTCTTAAATTTCTGAGGCGAAACGGGCAGAGTTTCGCTTGCAAACTGGTCATTTTCTAAGCTTAAAGCCTTATATCAAATCCCCTACATTGAATAGAAGTATAAAAGGATATCAACTCAAGCTCAACGGCTACACGCCGAAGGCCACAACTTTACGAGCTACACGCTCGGAGCATAAGGGTTTGCATCCCAAAAATAAACAATTCCAACTAAAAAGATATCATACCATTCAGATGGGTGGCTCATAGGACCATACTTACCTAGATGCATTAGAGCACTTTCAACTTGTTATTCAAAATCTCCGTCAAATCTGCTACTTGAGATCAAACTATATATAGTTTATATGAATCCATCTGACAAAGAAGAATATACGAGTAGAATATGTGTGAGAGAAGCAGGCATTACCAGTGCCACAAATCTCCAAGGATATCATAATAATCCTCAGTCCTTACTAACTAATTTTTCAGTATCTTAACTCCATACGCTATATCCCATAAAGAAAATCTCAGCCTGGGCTCTGATACCAAATCTGTAACACCCCCAATTAAACATGTTTCACTGTTTGTATTTTCCTTAATAATCCCTCAATTATAATCTGATAAATCCAATAATAGGGGCGTCACCGCCGTCAAAAGGACAAAGCTTGAAACATGAGTGCTATAAATAAAATAGCTAAGCATAACCTCAAACATATACACTCACATCAAGTGTTAACCAATGAAGGGTTTATAAACCATGGTAAAATAAATCACTATATAGTCTACATCTTCATCCACAGAAGGATTAAATATACAGCTTTAAGGTATGCATATACTGCATTTCTTCTGATCCATCCGAATTTTCTTGCTTCACTTATTCTCTTCAGCTGATTTGTTAGCATGAGGGCAATTCTCTGAACATTTGCCTAAAAGAAAACATGAAAACATTTCGAACTGTGAGCCGAAGTTCGGTACATGCATTCCTGAATTGTTAAATGATCATTGAAACACTGGTTGGGCCCAATTTGCAATTCATTTTAAGTTAAAACAGTGAATGAGATGATGTAAAGCTACATTGCTAGTTATTATCTGATAGTGAACCCCTTGATACTATTATAATCTATGGATAGGTGCATACCTGCCAAGCCGATCGGGGACCTGGCCTGAGGCCGCAGGGGTAACTGAAGGGCGAATGCCCTATAGATGATAACTGACGGGGTCACTAAGTAACTGATAAATCACTGTGTAAACTGATTCATTTATGTATTTACCAAAACATGATAACGTTGATAAATACACTCTGATTTCTAAAGATACAGGCAATGGACGTACCTGAAGTCTTTAAAATGATATTTCACTTAATAATACTTATGCACAATGGAAACGATAGACTAGGCCCCATTTCTGTTTACGAAATGTAATTATAGATAAATGTAGTTAGTAAGCCATGTTTACTGACATAATTTGTAACTTTAATGGAAATTGATTTATTTAAAAAGACTTCTACAATTCCAATAATTCAATATAAGACAAGTTAAATCTAAATGAACTGATTTTAATTCAATATAAGATAAGTTAAACCAAAGTGATCTGAATAATAAATCAGTTAGGGTTATTGAACTTGAAATATAACAAATTGAAGCAAAATAGACCAGATGGAAATGATTGAGGTAATAAAGAAAAGATTTAATTGATATAAATGAAATATGGGTTTCTGATATTTCTGAAATGGATAATGGAGAGTGTAATGCTTCTGAAATAGATAATAGAAGGTTTAATACTCTGAAATGGGTGACAAATGGTTTAATGCCATAAGGGGCGTTGTCAAGTTCATAAAAGCTCATATAACACCCTAACTTGGTCCAAAGGGCACTGATTTTGACTCTGCTCACTTCCCAAATTTCATTTTCATACTTATTTAACTCAGTTTTCAACCCAAGTAAGCTTCTGTACATAATCAAACTTGTTGAACTCACTACACTTTCTAATTTCCTTGCAATACCCACAAATATATAGAAACTTTTGAAAATATTACCAAATGTCATGATTTTTGTATTCACTCATGTTACCGTTTGATGGTTTGCATTATAAAATCCATATCGTTCACTCCCGACCTCCAAATAAGATGTAAAACCCCAATATGAAAAGCTCATAAGGTCCACTAAAACTTTTATTTATGACACAAAGTATGATTCACATAGTAAGATCCCTAAAATTAGGGTAGAATATAAACGTGCGCAATTTCAGTTTAATCTACGCAGTCGCGGTGAAACAACCATAACGTTTTCCACAGAACTCGGATTAAGGTGATTCGAAAGGCATGTGAAAGCTAACTCATTGATCTATCCACACACGAAAAATCACAAATTTTAAATGAGCCAATCAATACCACTTTTTTTGTAAATTTCACTGTTCAAAATTGTTCCCAGTTTCAATGTATTCTATGTAGTCTTCAGTAAATTAGTCATAACTTTGTCCACACAACTCGAAATTGAGTAATTCCAAATCCTATTGAAACTACACCAAAAATCATAAATTTTGGATGTGCTAATTAATACCAATTTTCTCCCAAATTGACCCCTGTTTCAGGTCTGTTGACGGCTCAGTAACCACCTATTTACAGCTTTTTCGTCACATAACCATCCACTAAAATCACTCTTTAACTTATATAAATCAGCATAAACATCTTGATATTCATTACCAATGCCAAAGATTACAAAATCTCATTTAAAACAATCAAAATCCAACACTTGAACATGAAGTTTGCATGATTAAGATAAAACCCTAACCTTAACTTCAACTCCACCACGATCCATCACCAAGATGATTCTTAATTCAATAAAAATAACATAATACACCGTTAAAACAACCAAAACAAGAAGCAAAAAGCAAAAATTCAAAGAACAAGATTGAAGTCACTTACTTTGAGCTTGAAACAAGTGGAGATGGAGATGATGGTGATTTTGAGGGTGGGAGGTGATAGCCGGTGGAGAGAGGTGGTTGGAGGTTGCAATTCCTTGCCAGAGGCTGGCCAAAAAGTGGCCGGAAAACACCACAATAGGGACTGGGGGTCTGCTGGTCGTGGGGTAGAGAGAAGGGGGAGAGAAGAGGAGAGAAGAGGAGAGAGAAAGTGTCTTGAATAATTGCTTAGTGCAAAATGAACTTAAGCAAAAATACTTGGCTGAAAATTAAGCACAAAAAACAGCTTTTGCTAATGATAATTAAGGCTTAATGATGGTAATTAGACAAATAAATAGGGTCAAGTCTTGGTGGGCCAAAATTGGCCTTAAACGGGCTCGGGTTCGAAAACTAGCTCAAACCGAGTGCGCTTGAAATTTTTTTTTTTTTTTTTTGTAGCTCAAAATTAATTGTGATATCATGAAAAATAATTTAATCTTTTAAATCATAATCATCGAGGCCTAATATCAATTTCTCCGAAAAGTTGTTTTCGATAAATGAAACTCGAATTGCAAAGTAGGGCCCAAAATGAATTCTCCCAACCGGGATAATTAAATGAGATAAATAAATGAGAAAAATGAATAACATGGCTTAATTAAATAAATAAACATGATTTAGGGTCGGGCTATTACATAAATTGAGAAGGGAAAAAGTTAGGTATGGGCTGTTTTAGTTATAGTATGTGTGTGGGTTGGTTAGGATGTTGTAGTTTGATTGTAAAGAATATAATGCCAAGTTTGAAAGACATGAAAACATGGAATTGTATGAAATGTGTATTGTTGTTGTTGATACATGTTGTAGAAAATGTAAGCAAAGTAGGAACATTGTAAACCACGCTTGAACCATTCATTGTTTATAAGTGAGAAATATGTAATGGGTACATGATGCTAAGTTTTTGATGCCGACTAAAACAACAAAGTGCACTCTATTAAAACCCCTACCCATCTGTGCACTTACGTAAAAGTGCATAGCGAAAATTTACGAAAGACATATTCCTTTAAGTTGGATAGGCTAACCAAAATGGACAAAAGAAAATGGTCATTTCAACATCTTAATCTTCCTAATTTAGCTTGCTAGCGAATTACTTATCTATGACCATATAAGTCTTCTTTGGAAATAACAATGTCCTCATTTTGCCTGACCTTGTCAATGGTTGCCTTTGTGCTTGAGAGGCCTTTCTTCATTTTGAAGGAGCAGAGGCAAACATTGTAGTAACAGCATATCGAAGTTGAGGGGCTGAAGTAGCAGCTTATGTAACGTTTGAAGTGGGTTGTGCAATGTTTGAAGCAGCGGAGGCAGACACGGACTTGGGCAATTTGACCTTTACTTTGAATTTTTTGGTTGTAGTGGCAGATGAAGATGGTGGTTGCTTGTGAGCCTTTGCTGATGAAAATGGAGGCTTTTTTGTGATGAGGCTAACTCTATGGAGGTGGAGATGGTTGGTTTTATGCAGATGAAGATAGTGACTTTTGTAGAGAAGGCTACCTCTATAAAGATGGAGATGGTTAGTTTTGTGGAGCTTAAAAAGGCTGGTTTTGAGGCATACATGTGAGACTTGACTAGGTGACTAAGAGCATTATGACAAGGGAGGTGGATTTGAAGGTGCATTTTGAAATCTATTTTAGTAAAAACAAAAAAACAAAAAACAAGTTAGTGAAATACACTGCACGTTGAAAACTCAAAACAACACAAGAGTTAAACCTATGGCATAGCTAATAAACAAGGCAAGTCTTGCATAGATGAAGTATGACATGATTTGGTCATCTTCACTCCCTTTTGTCTAGGTTTTCTTATCTAAAAAACATTCATAACAATTACTTGCTCTATATTTCAAACAATATAGTTGTGTAAGTGTCATAAATCAACAAGATTTAGAATTTTACCTTTACCTTGGACAGTCTTTGGTTGCAGATGGTCTTATTATACTCTTCCCCACCATAGTTAGAATAGCTCATTTTCACACCATCCTTGGAGACCTTCCCATATGTGCCTTTCCTTTTTTCCCCTTGCGTCATGCCTCCTTTTGAACTTACCAGTTTGCCTTTTTCTTTGGCTTGAAGAATAGGGTAGTGATAATTTCCCCAGAGCCTTTTCCCTATATGCCATCACCATTATAGGAATAGGTGATCTTAACTATTCACTTGAATAATAGTCGTGGACCAAGTTGTGTTGATTTTATCTCTCCTTCCTCATGACAATTATAGATGGGAACAAAGGATACCACTCAATTCCTAAGACTTACATGTGTAACTTTTGCTGTTCAAGTTTACAATCAATTCCGTAGTTCTATGTGTTACACTATAGAACCCACCCCCACCCATGCTTGCCTCCTAATACCTAGCATTGTCAATCCTTTTGTCTAATTTTTTCACAATCCTAGGTGCAATTGGTTGCTCTATAGATGATGCCTATGTTTTCTTTACTGCAATTCTTTTCACAACACATTGAAATATTGTCTTCGGCATGGAAACAATAGGCATGTATCTAGCATCCATAATGAACCCTAAAATCTCACCCATGTTATTGTCTACTGAGTCACACTTTGCAAGTGGCTTAAAGTACAACCTATAAAAATGTTGAACCCCTTTTTTCTCCAAGAACTGTCAGGCAGTTGCATCTAAGTTCAGCATTTCTTTGATATGTCTTTTATAATTTTTTAGATTATATCCCCATATTGCACACCCTTCCATTGATCTCTTAAGTTTGTATATACATGCATAGCACATATTTTGTACTAAACAGTAGATAATAACTTAAGAATGCAATTAACTAAACCCTGCAAAAGCATAAATGATTGTTCTAGTTCCAAAGTAAAAAATAATCAAGCAATCCTGAGCAATAACAAGATGATAGCATCAAAAAGAATTCTTGTAAAAACATCAAATTAATCAAGGACAATAGGCTTACGTTCTGTTGGTTGGAGATAATGGTCCACCCATGTCCCTCACCCATCTCCATGTTTTCTTGCAAGTGTTTTAGAAACCAGCCCCATGTCTCTTTCTTATTAGTTTGTGTAACACCCTAAGACATAGGGTACATCTGATCATTTGCATATCTTCCTACGGCACAAAACACTTGTCCATCCCATGGACCCTTCAAGAAGCATGCATCTAACGAGAGTACCCTTCCACAGCCAGTAGAAATCCTTTTATCAATGCCACTTGGCATATATAAACAAGTCTAAATATATACTTCTTCTTGGAATCTTTCCAAGTCTTCACCTTCACTGTTCTACATAAATTTTGCTTGTATACTTCCCACAATTAATCCCTAATCTGCCTAAACTGTCCTCTATAATCACCAATTATGGAGTTTAAAGCTTTCCTACTGATCCTCATACACGTACACAGTGTGGCATTATAGCTATGCTTCTCTTTAAAAATACTTTCAAGGTTCCTTGCTCTTAGAGATGGTTGCAATCTGAATGCATGCCTATAAGTGTCAGCCAACCGATCATAAGAAATATGCCTCTTTCCTTGCTCAAAGCTGAAAGGGATACATGTGTGAGGTGCATCCATAGTTATTATCTAAAAAGAGGACTTGTTTGTCATTTTTAATCACCTCTCACCCAAGCAAAATACTTGTAACCTATTATATCACTCTTTTTGATAAACAAATTATACCCTCCAAGAATTATGTAGGTCTTAACAGCTTCTTTCAGTTGCTTTTTGTCCCTAAACGTGATTCCAACTTTAAGATCACTGGATGATGTGCTATTGTACCTTGGATACTGTACTCTTCTTTTTCTTTTCCTACTCTACCCCTTATTCTCATGTTCACTAGAAGTGTTGGAGCTATCATGATTGTCTGAATCCTAATAAATCTCCTCCTCACCTCCCTCTTCATCTATGTCTTGTTCAGAATCGATAACCTTTTTCTCAGCTTTAACTGCCTCCTTCAGTTTCTTTTTTTTTTTTTTCTCCCTAGCATATTCTAAATCCTCATCATGAACATTAGAAAAGAAGACCTCTTCTCCCTTTGTCCATAACCCATCAACATAATCATCATCAGCATCTGTAGAGTAATCATTATGTTCATCCCATTACCCTCTTTATTTGCTTCCCTTCCTTCAGCCTTTTCATTATCTATGCGTTCAACATATACAAACACAAATTCATGATTTGTTAACAATCCTATGAGCTCCCTAACCACTTCATCAATCTCAATTGCTACAAAATTCTCCTTAAATGGCAAGTTTAGCCTACATAAATAAATAGTCTTTATCCTATCTTCTGCATACCCTAATTTTGACACAATGTCCTTAATATCATCCATACTTTGCAAAGTAGGGTCAACTTGCACCTCACTACACTCAGACTCACTGTAGACTAAATTATGTAATATTTGAAATTCCCCACCATAAAAAAACATGCAATTTACAACCACTAAATGATGTCATTCTACATACTTACAATAACAAACAAAAATAAAGCAAAATACATCATATTTGTAACTAAACAAAGTATTAGGGTTTCCTACAAGAACACATCAGTTTTCACTGAGTTCAATCATCTTTGAAAAAATTAAATAACCACAATGACGATCATAGCCAAATGAACATAACAGACCCATACATTCTTCAATTTTCACCTAGTTCAATTTCTTTAAAAATTATGAAAACCGTAACACTTACCTTCAGGATTTGCTCAAACATTGCATCACTACACTTTGTCCACACAATCGACACTGTATACTTCTCCTTCTTCAGAAGCAGCTCCGAATTTTGATTGTAGGGGTTGCAAGATCAATGATTTAAGGGGAAGAGAGGAAAAGGATGAGACAAATTGGGCTTTGCAAAGTTCAGGGATGAGGTTTGGAGGGAAGAGAGAGAAAGAAAACAAAACAATTACAAATTTTTCTTTTTTAAAAATTGTTTCATGCCTCAGTCAAGCAGTTAACACTATTTTCAACGTTTGACCTACTATAACCAATTATCATGATTATTCATTAACTATTTTTGAGATCGATTTCCACACGGGTTTCACAGTGGGAACTTGAGACCGACTTGTGACCGTAATTGCGACTGCATCATTCATATGATCGATTTTGTGACTGATTTGAGTCAATTAATTTGCAATCAAAATTTGACCGGTAGTTTTTTGTGACTGTGTTGATGACCATATTTGTGGCCGATTTTGGTAAGATGAAAAATAACTTGTGAATGCTTTTGTAATCGACTTTTTTTACAATAGCTTAAAACATGTATTTGTAGTGTGGTTGATCTGCCTGAATTTACAAAATTACGATACATACTTACGTATACATGGTAACCAAACTTAATACTTTCATAACAGCCAAATAAGGTTCCAACACAAGTATCTTAGCACTAAATATAGCATCATATATATATATATATATATATATATATATATATATATATATATATATATATATATATATATATATATATATATATATATATATATATATATTAAAAGTTGGATTGAACTCATGTATAAGCAACACGTGGGATGTCACATAGGATGCCATTTAGGATACCATTTGGGATAAGAATACCATGTAGGATAGCAACATGAAAGACTTCTATCATATAATTAAGATGGATGTAAGTTATCAATGCAATTTAATATTAACTTTTCTCATATATTATGACTAATTAGTAATTGAATTTTGTCTTAAACACTTAAATATAGACCAAAGAAATGATTTAGATGTTACCCAAGAAACAAATTTAAGTGTGTTAGACATTATTCTTGAGGTAAGTATATATTGGGCATCTAAATCTAAACATATTTACTTTTATATATTTATTTTTAAGTGTATATATCATGAGTTGACACTTAAATGCTAATCGGATTGCTTATTTCGCATACTGCAAAGCTTGATTACTTAAGCATGTCACATAATTGGATTTAGATACTATAAAATATGGTAAGACCTTAATGTGATTGTGGATTTCGCTCACGACTACTTCAAGTCGGTACAATATTTAGTTTATTTTCACATTTGTAACTTACATTTATGATATTAAAAAAAATATTTCAATGATTTATTTAATTTGTATTTCACTTGAGATTATATTTTGCGCTCAAAAATCACATAGTATAATTAGTTCTTTTAGCAAATTTAAATTTAAATTTAATAGGCAAATTAATATATAAAAGTAGTTCGTCTGCTTTCCCACAATGGATTATAACTGACTTCACAAATTAGTAGTACTCCCTCCCCCAGAAAAAAAGAACGTTAAAAGTTTTCATAAATTCAAATTGTACTAAAATTTCTTCATCTGTTACTAATCTCCCTTTCTTCTTTTTTTAATTTTTTAATTTTTCTTTGTTGGTTTTTTTATAAATAATTATACACCAAAGAGATAAGATTAAGGTTAAGACTTACCTGTCTTTTTGTTACTATTGTCAATAATTCTTCCATGTTTTGTTGATCATGACAATAATTAATCAAATTTTATTTTTATTTAAATCATGGGTCAAATAATAGAAAGTACCATCATCACTATTAAATAATATTAAAAGTGTCATTAAACTATTGAAATAATCTGCAATGGACATATGAAGTAAGTGCATGCGTAATGAATATAATGAAACCAATAAGAATCACTAGGGGAAAAAAACGCATAGTTTATGATGATTATTAGTTTTAGTTGGCATGCATGAGCCTACGAATTTGACATTTGGCCTCACATGTACTAGCTAATCTTTTGCTAATTTACTCTTAGTGGTAAGTTACCTTATTATTTCATTTGAATGTCCATCTTTAATATTATATAACCTTTCCTAAATTATCTCATTATTTCATTTTAATGGTCACCTTTAATTATTATATTATATATTATTTTTAAAATTAATTACCTCATTATCCCGACAACTACTCATTTTATTCTGGAGTTTATCTTAATTTATAATTCCTATAAATAGGGACTTAATTTTGTAGTATCTCATCTAAGTTTGTGTCATCATTTGATCAAAAAGAAAATTTGTGTCCCCATATAATTCTTAGTTGTGGAAGGATACAAAAATGAGTCCTAACAAGCATTGGTTGGCTAAAATGGAAGAATCTGATTCTTTTCTCCATCAATGTCAGAATGAATGTTACAATTCCTAGAATTGTTTTGCACTCATCTAAGACAAAGTGGTCATTCGTATTAATAGGAAGGTAATTTCCTATTCATGTTCGCTCCGCAATGATTATAAATACAAGTCAAGGACCGTCAGTGAAATGTGTAGGAGTTTACCTTCCAAAATTGATATTAACTTATGGACAACTGAATTGTAGCATTACAGATGACTTCACGAGAGAGTTTAAAGTTTATCATTAAACATCACAATGAACACTACGAATGATAGACAAGAAATATTGTTTACAAAAAAGTGTTTAACAACTTACTAATGGTATGTATGCACCTAAAATAACTTCACTACTACAAATTACCAAAATAAAAACAAATTGGCACTATACATCTTTTAGTATTAGTAAACTCCTACAAAACATTAGTTCTAATTATGCAACAACCATGACATATTATGATTCTTAGAATTAAGTATAATCAAAGATTAAAATAATAACAATTAATAAATTCCTCCAATATCGTGCAGGCAACTCAGGCAGATGAAATATACAAGAAGTCCAAAATTGAAATACCTCTCTGTAGGTAAGTATAGATTAATACAAAAGTATTATCTTATATTTTTTTTACTCAATGTGTAAGCATGTAAAAAGGTTATTACATACATTTAACAGCACATTGTTGATGACAAGTAGTTAGGAACAAATGAAAAATCAAAATCTAACTTACTATAATATATGTTACTTTTGTAGGTTACATAATTTGAGAGCAGAACTTGGCGACTGATAGATAGTAAAGACAACAAATCTAATGTGTCATTAAATATTTCATATTAGAACTACTTTTTACACATCACATTTCACATTACCATATGATGCATTTCTTAAATAAAGTTCAAGTTTAAGAAATATAACATTAAATTACGGAAAATACTATGGTTTTTCATTCTTTGCTCCTTTGCTCCTACTGTCAATATGGTATTTCACAAAATTATTTTAAACTTTAAAAAATCACACAGTGCCAAACCACATAATATCTTAAAACAAAAAAAAATAATTAAAATTTTTTTTGACTAACAGGATTAAAAAAGATACACTACACATCAAAAATTCAAATACATATAATTAAGGTGACTTCGTATGAAATAAAGTCATAAAAATGTGCTACAGTCAAGTATATAGAACTCAGTATAGTATAGCACTACCAATAACATATACAACAGTTACCGGTACTTATCAACTGAGAAGTGATAACCATCGTACAATGCACGGGTAAAAAACTAGTAAACTAAAAGTTAGAATAGCTCAACCCAGCACCACTTAAACTACTCCACAGCCCAAGACAAAGCATATAACACTAACAAACATTGTTTGCATAACGATCATCCATCGTTTTCATCTCATCCCCATCCTCATCTTCATCCCCATTCTCTTGTTAATCATCATCAGCAGTAGCAGCATCATCATCACCATTTTCTTCACCACCACCACTATTGCTTCCCTTTCCATTAGTGATAATTATATACCTCTAGAACAAACCTTCACGATCAAATTACCGCTACTTTCAATCACTTATATCATTGAACTGCAAGATACATCAAATATATGTACACAGGATAAAATGAGAGTCCTTGTACATAAAAATATATCATAGACAGTAAGGATAAAATCAATCAAAATACCAAATTCATTTCGAAAGTATTTATAAATGAAGTTGTGCAAACAGATAGATCAAATAAAAAAGATATGAAGTTGTACAAATAGAGAGAGAGAGAGAGAGAGAGACCGAATTGATAAAAACCTATTCAAATTTAAATTGATAGCATTCTAGACAAATCTACAGTAGCTAATCAAATTACATCAAATTGATAATAAACAAATTAAAAATTAAATTGATAATAAACAAATTAAAAATTAAAGTTGTGCAGGGGCTATTTTTAATTATAAGTTATTTAAAAATCAGAAAATATTAAATATATTATACCAAATAAATGAGAGAGAAACATGTAAGCACAATCTAAATTATCACTTGCAAGGCACTTTCATGAGCGAGAAAACACCTTCACTACACTGATCGCTAAAATGTCTCGTCAAATGCTTTTGATACAACAGTAGAAATCTAATCATAACAACACTTTTTCTTAGCAAGTATATTTCCCGGTGGCAACACAAGTTCCAATGTCGACCCAAAACTACCCCAAATACAATATAACCCATTTTAACTCATTGATATTGAAACTTAAAACATAAGCTAATATTTGTTTGATGCATACATTCACAATCTATTATCTTGGACTTTCCTGTGGTTAGGTCTAAAAAGCAACGTATAAATTTAATAGTGCAACAATAAACATGCACATTTTCATAGCTAATAAAATGCAAATGTTAAAGCAATTAAAAGGTCAGGGACTTAGAAGAACAAATAGAACATGAAAATAATGAACAGTGAGCAAGGAGTGAGATGATGGAATTGTAAATGTCAAGGGCTTTGGAGCCAGTTGGTGCTATTCATACAGGGTATAATTCTACAAGCCAAATATTACTTCCGAAACAAAAGGTAAGCTTAAGCTTATCTTAGTTTTGGCTTTTCCCTCAAAGGCATACAAACTGTCAACTGAGAGTTACTATAAGAATTTTATGCTAACAGATGCAACAAGTATGCTATAATTATAATATTGATCCAAGTGGTGAGTTATGTATCAACGGGTCATTCTAATTTCATTTAGCAATTGTTAACCAAATCCCTCACTAGTCAAATGATAGGAACTAAAAAAGGTTAGCATATGATTACATTAAACCTCAACTGATTAATACATTTGAGAAAAAAGGCAGGGCTAGATCTAATAATTTCAACATCCCCAAATTAGATTACGAGATAATATCTACATAAAATACAAACAAATTCAGCAAATAAAGCAGACATGCTTGTAACATGACTCACTCCCAATTCAGAACAACAAAAAAGGAGACCAAAAGCAACGCAACCTTCTTTTTCTAATCAAAATTTAACCAACCCAGAGAAAAGCTCGGATTTCTCTCTGATCTCTTTCTAATTTGATAACCTTAGTCAAATCGAAGATTGATTTTTGATGGCTTGGTTAAATTTTGATTAGAAGAGGCAAAAATCTGAGATGATTGAGGGTTGACTAGTGTTGACCAAAGTAACGGTCACACTAATTGTCCCATTAATTGGGCGGTTACAAAATGGTTAATTGCGTATTAATCATGCCTATTAAATGCCTACTGATAGTAACAGTTGTGTACTGCTATTTAAGAGGTTTAGAACTTGATTCTGGGCGTGACACAGAATCCAAGAGAGATGATCCCCAATTCTCTCCCTTCCTTCCACGCTAGCCTAGCCATCAATTGGGTTCGGGTTTGGAGCGTGACATCTACGGTGGCTCTAATAGCCATCGTCAGTCCTAGTTCAGTAAATCGTGGGCAAACACCAAACAACGAGATCCTGTGCTTACACGTTAAGGTATGTCCTGAATCTCCCTTCAGTGGTATCAGAGCCAAGTTGCTCGGTTTTGACCCCGAAAGAATCGATTGTGTGTATGATGAGTTCGTTCAATTGAACAATCTAAGAATGATTTTATAGTAGTTGAATGTTTACATTACCACAATTGTTGTTAACCCAAACAAAGACCCCAAAACCCCAAGGACTCAAAACCCCATACCCTGCCCAAAATCCTAACACGACTCCCTACCTTGGTGGCAGGCCTTGCGTTCACCCACAAAAGCCTCACTGTCAGCAACGACAGAGGCCTTGCTGGCCCGCCAAACTGCCTGCTCAGCACCCCCGATGATCAAAATATATAAAAAAAAAATGAATTTCAAAGAAAGGGGAGGAAACGAAGAGCAACCGTGACTAACCCGTCAGTGCGCCGGAGGGGTGGCGCGTGTCCGTCACGCGCCGCCGGCGAAGACGACTTTGGTCATTTTCTTCCTCCTAAACCCCACCACAATCGCCGATCTACACTTCCCCGGCTCCAAAACCGCGCAAAACACCGATGTTGCCACGCGTGTGCGTCACGCGCCGCCACCTGAGTGGGGCGTGGTGCGAGTGAATATCGTCACTCGACTCGTCGAAGGCCAATCTACTTGATGGCTTGGTGTTTTGAACGGATTGTGGTGGTTTTCGAAGCCATGATTTCGTTTTAGCGGCTGTGGGGTGGAGTATCATCATCTGGGTGTTTTTGGGGTGGCAACTTAGTAGCCATGGCTGCCCAGAGCACAGAAAAGGACTCGGCGGAGAGCCAAAATGGGGAGGTCTCAGTTAAGCCAGTAACTGAGACGCAAATTTCTCAGTGTAGGATCGAGAGGTCTCAGGGATAGGAGCCATTCAATTAGAGAGAGAAAGAGTCCTAAAGGATTGAATGTTAGAAAGAGTGAAGCGAGGGACTGAAAACTTTGAGTTTATTCAAAGAAGGCAGCCGGGCTTCTCGGGTCATGGCTGGTTGAAAGTCTTTTTGTTGGCATGATATATTAGAATGATGTACAAGTTTGTATAAAGCATATAATTGGTTCATTTGATAATTAAAATTTTGAATTAGTTCTGAATGCATGAATTCGTTATAAAAACATTAATATGTTTAATGTCGTATATAAATTCGTTTTATATATACATCAACTTGAAATTTTCATGCTGAGTATCTAGTATGAATGTGTTTCATATGTTATATTTTATATGAATGTGTTTCATATATAAAATTAGTATCATGTAAATTTGTTTTACTCGAACTCAATAAATATCTATGTGATATTTAGATCCCACTTGGTCTATAAATAAATATGTTTCATAAGCTATATTATATAAATATGTTTTATATAACATTTAGATAAATGAATACGTTTCATATGTTATATTTTATAGCTTATATTATACAAATATGTTTTATATAATATTTGGTTGCATGCATATGTTTATGATGATCCCTTTATTTAATAATTTTATATACATTTATGCAAAAACATGAGCAGTTGTAATTCGGTTAATTGTTCTGTTATTGTTCTGCTTAACAAAAATGTTTCATGGAGCCTCGCATGAATTAGTTTCATACCATAATGTTTAAATTTATAGGATATTTGATCATTTTATGAATTTCTTTCATGAAATTTAGATTTGCAAAATTATATGAATACGTTTTATATAATTTGTGAATATTACTTTGAATTCATTTCATCCAAATTTTAATATTATATGGATCTGTTCTATATAATTAATTGTGATTAATATTTGGATATATTTCATGTTATAAATTATGTTGCATTTGATTATATGAATATGTTTCATGTCAATCGCCAATTAGTAGTATTATATAAATGTGTTTTATATATACGAACTACATGTGTTGTAGTAAATTTGGTAATTATTTGAGCAGTTTTTCCTTGCCCAAATTAACAAATATGAATTCGTCTGACGTTAATTATTTAATTTAGTAGTATTTTATGAATTCGTTTCATAAAATCTAAATTTATAAAATTATGAATGTGTTTTATAATTTGCGAGTGACATTTGTATAAATTTCATGAATATGTTTTATATAATGTTCCTTAGACTTTAATGAATTTCTTCTACAACATGTTGTTATTCGAATATGTTTTGCAATATAGATTCATTTTATTATATAAATATGTTTTATATAATAATCTGAATTTTATGGTTGATATGTCATTGATAGAATTTTAAATGACATATTAGTAGTTATATAAATTCGTTTTATGTAATGATAAAACTTCATGTAAATTTGTATTACATGATTAAACTGAATATCTTTGTGATATTTTTGAAGTGTTAACTAGTTTAACTATAATGTTCTCCATAAATTTTGCTTTATGGAAAAATGTGATAATTAAATTATAAAAACTTCTAATTCATGTTTGTATGTGATGATTATGAGCTTAGCGAAATTTTCGATCATGCGACATGAATGATGGAGTTTTTGATGATTTAATTATTTAAAAATATGCCTAATGTCCATCTTTTAAAATATATACTTTTAGATATGGCAATTAAAATATGGTTGGTAATTTGTTTACCAAATGAAAAGCTTGATAGCGCTGACTATGACACAAAGTGCCAGAAGATTCAGTTTCTTCTGAATGAGCATGAACTGTTAGAATACTCTTCATGTTTTATGTCCCCTAGAGTGGCAAAGATAATACTGCCAGTGAACAGTATAGAGAAAACTTAGAATCATACCAAAAATGGTTCGACAATGGATCGATCAACAAGCTATACTTTGTCATATTGCATCTATGACGATCTAGTAAGGGAATTGGAAGTTATCTCCCTGTTGAGTACGCGTGGGATTAGCTCAGCATCAGGTTCGTCCAGATTCATTTCATGATAAAGTTTTGGACCTAAGGATGGTATTGCAAAAGGGAAATTAAGAGAGGCAAGTAGCACATGTGAATGCTAAGACTGTGGAAATAAAGGACCCTATGCTCGGGATTATCCTAAGCCGATTAAAGTACCTTCTTTCACAGTTGTCCCTGAATAAAATGTGTGCTCCCAAGTATCAGTTCCCAATTACGATCCTTAGTGGATTGTAGGCATGGGAGTAACCAACCGCATAGTTCAAGATTGAGTCGATTTTATGAACTTTCTTCGCCACCTGGTGGATTCACAAATTGTCGTTTAGGTAACGACGATGAAGAAGATGTCCTTAAAATAAGTACATATCTCCGTGAAGCGAATGTGTTGCTTCTTCACAATGCTCTCTATGCACCTGGGTTGCGATGTTCCCTGGTGTCTTTTGTTTATGAGATTAGTTTTCTCTTTAGTTTTAATGTAGATGTCTTAAATATCGCATATAATGGCAATTTGTTTGGCCATGTCACATTGAAAGGTGTTTTCAATGTTTTGGATGAAACAAGACATCTTTTATCGTTGCCTCATTTACAATTCTATTTTAGGCCATTGATCAAGATAGAGTTATCACACTAGCTAAATATAGTCTTTTAAGGCTGACTCATTAGGATTAAAATACCCATGTGTGAGTCACGTTTAGTTAGCAAAGCAACTATGAAGTCTTTTAGTAAGGCTTCGAGCCCATCGAATCTCTTAGTGTTCATTCACTCCAGATATTTGCGGGCCCATGAATGTCAAAGCACATCATGGAGCGATATATTTGTGATGTAGTTATGTGTATCTAGTATCTTACCTCTATTAGGTACTTGATGTGTTCATATGCTTTATAGCGGAAGTAGCACTCAGTTGGAGCGAAGTATTAGAACGTTTTTGTAAATATCTTCTTCATGAAATGAATTCCCGTAGTGTCAATTTTCTTAAGGATAAGTTTTCAAACTTTTGGTGAAATTTATACAAGACCTCAATTGTATGAGTTACAATAAGACCTTCAACCATCTCTCACTGAGGGAGAGGATTTGAATTCTCACTAAGTGACCGAGGATGGGTCACCTCCCTTATTTGATAGGAATGGTGAAGTATTGTCTATTTAGGAGAATAAGATTCGTTCTCAATCTCCAAATGTTAAGGAGAGTCAGCCTGAGAATGAGGTTTGTCCTCAATCTCCCATTCCCAAACATACATTTAGTCCACACGTTCAGGAACCCACCTCCAATGAAAAGTGGGAATAATTTTCTCCTCGTGCTCAGGATCCCATACCTCTTAGAGAAAGGGGGAGAAATTTCTGATCCCATACCTCTTAGAGAAAGGGGGAGGGATTTATCACATTGGAAAACCAATAAGAAAGGTCTTAGGATCCAAAGGAGTGGGCATGAAAGAATTTCTTAACAAACATTTCTAAGTAGAAGAGGAAATTTTGCCATGTACTTCCTTAGAAGATGAGGAACATACCTCTTATCAAGATGTGATTGATTCACCAAATCACGAATAATTGATGGATGCCATAAGGGCTGAGATGAACTCTGTGGTAAGAAAACGTTTGAGAACTTGTTGATCCTCCATCCCGACGCAAGTCTATGGAAGACAAATGCGGTTTTCAAGATAAAACGTCGAGCAAATGGTTTACTCGATAAGTTTAGGCCTGACTACTCCTAGCCCTAGTTGCCCATTTGAACTTTGAGTTATTCGAAATGGACGTAAAGACTGTTTTCCTTAATGGTAATCTTGAAGAAGAGATTTATATGGACTAACCCATTGGTTTTGTATCAAAGGGATAAGAGAATAAGATGTGTTGTCTTAAAAATAAATAAATAAATAAATAAAAAGGTCCATATATGGTCTTAAGTAGTCTTCCAGATTTTGGTACTTTAGATTCTATGGAATCATAACTTTGTTTGGCTTATCTATGATTTCAGAAGACCATCATGTGTATGTCAAATGCTCAACATGAGGGATTATGTTTCTTACCATGTATGTTATTGACATACCATTGGCTAGGAACAACTTGGAGTTGATCGAAGCTACTTAAAAGTGGTTGTCCTATGTCTTCGAAATGAAGTACATGGATGAAACTAGGTATGTCCTAGGAGTAAAAATCATTCAAAACCGTCCCAAGATGCATGCATCCAATTATCTTGGAACGATTTTGGATTTATATTTCGAACCCGTAGATACTCCAGTTGAGAACGGTCTAACCTTGAATCTTGTTAGGTACCCTAAAACAGATGATGAAATAGATAATGTCCCTTGCACTAGTGTCAGAAGCTAAATGTAAGCCATGTTAGGTATACAGCCTGACATTTGCTTTGCGATTGATTTGATGTGTCATTACCAAAGTAACACAATTTTTCTTAAGTGGCAAGTCATTAAGAGAATCAAGCGCTACCTTCGTGGTACTGCTGACTTACTCTTATGCTATCAATAGGAGACCTTGAGCCAAGAGGATACTTAAAGGTCGACTGAGAGGGTGACTCGGATAAGTCTAGGTCAACCTCAAGACATGCCTTCACTTTTGGTGGAAGAGCCATGTCATGGTGCAGTAAGAAGCAAAACTACACAATAATCTTAGATATGGAGGCAGATTGTGTGTCCTGTTACCGTAGAGACAAAATCATTGCCATAAGGTATATATAAACTAACAAGATGATTATGTTCTCTTGACTAAACCTTTTCCTAGTGATGTGTTCGAAGCTTATTTGTTGATTTGAGGAATTCATAAGGTTTAGTGTTTGGATGTGTCTTGTGATGGACGCGTTTCCTTGCAAGTGAGCAAAATGCTCATGATTTGTTGTTGCATGTTAGGCATATTAAAATGTCACAAGCTTCTGATTGGCCTAGTCACACAGGTAATTGCCTTGACGCTTGAGTAGCGGGCAGGATGAGACTAAATTATATTGACACTACGTGTGTCATATTGATTACTCACACTAAAAGTGTATGAGTTAAAATGGCCATAGTCGCCTTAATGCGTCTAAGATGAGACTCGTGGGAGTCGAGTATGAAATAAGATTTCATATTGCAGCCTTAAAAGCCGAATCTTGAGTGTCAAGATCAACATTTAGTATCTTGATCTAGTGGCTCATGTTAGATTTTTGGGTAAAAATTTAGACTGACGATTCGCATGGCATGAGGTGTGACATACCAACTGAGTGAGAGTTATGTCATGACATACATTTCATACTGTGTGTGCCTATAAAACGACCCTACATGGAGTGACAATTGACTTCCCTATCTCTTATCACTGTGTGACCCTGGACGATGACCCTTCGTCTTAAAGCTATGACATGAAGTCAAAACTTGATGATGCTACCTTAATGTATTTCTTAAGGGCCATGATGTATATGGTTCAGCGAGAACACGTTAGGAAAGTAATTGAGCTGAGATGAAATTTCATGAGTATTTAAGGAAAAATCTATCCATCATCACCACATCTGTCCAGGCGATTATATTGAGTATATAATCGTATGATATATCATATGGCATAGAGGGACTGTGTATGCCACTGGTGATGTTGAGGATGATTTGGGGTGTCGTATTTCGTGAAAGTATTATGTTAGTTATATGGTGACTTAATATACTACAATTAGTTACTTTCAGGTCGCATACTCAATTCCCAATATGAGGCATGAAGAGATTAGTTGGGAGAGAAAAGGGCAAGTTATGGTTTATGTAACCGAGGGGGAGCTGTTGACCAAAGTAACGGTCACACTAATTGTCCCATTAATTGGGTGGTTACAAAATGGTTAATTGCGTATTATTCATGCCCATTAAATGCCTACTGATAGTTACAGTTGTATACTGCTATTTAAGAGGTTTAGAACTTGATTCTGGGTGTGACACAGAATCCAATAGACATGATCCCCAATTCTCTCCCTTCCTTGCATGTTAGCCTAGCCATCAATCGGGCTCGGGGTTGGGGCGTGACATCTACAGTGGCTTTAGTAGCCACCGTCAGTTCTAGTTCAGCAAATTATAGGGAAACACCAAACAACAAGATCCTGTGCTTCCACATTAAGGTATGTCCTTAACCTCCCTTCAAGTAGAAACCCAGAGAATAAATTTTTTACAAAAATATGAAATGGAAACAAGAACATAGTAGCAAAACCAGAAGAAATAGAAAAAATCACTTGAGCAGTGGGTGGAGAAGCAAAGAGGCCTGGCCAATGGAAGGCATAGAGCAGACATCGTGAAGCGGAGAACACTGGCTATATGACAGTGCTCACACTGGTAGAACACCGGTGAAAAATCAACACCATATATTTATGACCAATTTTATAGTAGAGTGAAAATATAGGGAAAATATAGGGCAAAATTGTATTGCATTTTGAAATGTCTGGAAATTCATGATCAATTTTATAGCAGAGTGAAAATCGGTTACAAAATGCACCTAAATTTGACACTGCTTAACCTTTAGCCAGAAATTTTTCACTAACCACTATATGTTACAAAATTAGTCACAAATTGTGACTGTTTTTAGAAGGTTGCGAAAAAGCGATCGTAAATTCCAATCTTTCTTGGAGTAACAAATAGTTCAAGTGATAATTTTTGTTTTTTTAAATAATTCAGTGGTATTTTAATCCAAGCACTCCACCAACATCAGTTAATATATATTTTTCACTGACCCATCGGCTCTTCTTCCCCCTTCCACAGCTATGTAAGGGCCACTAGTGGGGTGTACACCCGCACCATCTTTTCAAAATAACAGACAAAGAATACAGTAAAGGGGGGACAGAAAGAGAATTAAAAGAGGAAAAAAGTGTCACTTTCTCTCACTAAAAGTAGAGAGAAGTGGTGGGTAGGAGAGAGAAGAGGACGGCAATGTGGGCAAAATGCATACTCTTCTCTCTCCTGCTGCTGATTGGAGGTGTGGTGGCATTTGGAGCCAAACACAAACCCAGAGCACATCCAGTTGGAAGCAGCAGAAGAAGCAGCAACAACAACAGCAGTGGCAGCACCATTATTAGCAACGACAGATGTGATTATTTCAAAGGAAGATGGGTTGTGGACTTCTCTTTCCCTCTGTATGATCCCTCTCTTTGCCCCTTCATTCAAGAGGAGTTCAGTTGCCTTAAAAATGGCAGAAGAGATATCCTCTACCTCCATTATGGCTGGAAACCTCTCTCTTGCAATTTAGCCAGGTATTTTTCTTTTCTGTATTCTCCCCATTCTCTCCCTTTGTTTTTCTTATTGATTAATTAACTAATTGATTAGTTAATTATGCTCCTCCCACAAATCTGGTTTCATCTGCTCTCCGAGTTAAGCTTGTTGATTAGAAAAGGGAATTCATTTCTTGAAGAAAATAGGCAGATATACAGCGTTTGGATTCTCATAATTCATGCCAAAGGAAAAGGTAAATGTATGCCAAAATATAATGGGGATAGATTTCAAGATAACTTTGGGAAAGTGTTGAATATTCTGTAGATTTGTCAACATTTGGTGGCGAAAAAAAGCATGTTAGGTTCTACTTTCGTCTTGATTTAGCTAAATCCGAAGTTAAGTGCAAGGAGAAAAAGAAAAACAGAAACTAGAAGAAAAAGCCATTGCATTTAATTAAATTTGTCAATCTTTTACCCGAGAGGGAAGAAGGTGGAATTTCCTCTTTAGAGGCCTAAAATTCTTTTATGGTAGAAGTACATTTCTAGTTTTTTTTTTTTAAAGAAAATAATAGCTGTTGAACTCTTATTAGCTGTAGCTATAGCTGAGTATACTTTCATATTGGAACAATACGCATGGCAGCAAAATGTGGCGTATTATAGGAGTGTGAGGTATTGATAAAAAAATTGATTAGAGCAATCCTAATCAACAAATATAAAATCACTTATTTAGGTCCTATTTGGTAAATAGTTATTGGCTGTTAACTGTTTGTATTAGCTGTTAACTGTTTCTTGTTTGAGTTAACTATTTTTATTAGCTGTTTGAATTAGTTATTTATTGAAAAATTGTTTGAAAAAATTAGTTGTTTCTAATAAAGTTGTGAGATAAAAAAACTAATTTTTCAATAAGCTCTTTTAAAAGATTTTTTCACCAAATAACCAAATTAGCTTTTTTATTTGATAAAACAGCTAATGTTGGTCAAAGAAATACTTTTTAGTTAAAAAGTTTTTCAAAAAATTATTTACTAGCATTCCCTTAGTGAATAAATTATTCATAAAGTATTTTTGAGGGTGAATAAAATAGTAAAAAATAAATTAGAATAGGGTTATCTACATAAAAAGGAAAAAAGAATGGAAAATGGCCGAATTGATAATGTGAAAACAGAAGCCAATGAGACTGGGGCGTTGGGGACTGGGAAAATGTCGGTTCGAAAGTATTGAGGAGAGGCAAATCTGTGTCGTGATTAATTAAAAGAATTGAAGAAAATATATGATGGCAATAATGAGAGCATCAAAATTGAGGAGTATTTTTGTTGTTTCTGTTTTTTTATTAATTAATTAATAAAAAAAAGAAAAAGAAAAGATCGGAGGGTAGCTTTAGGGGGAAGGGAGGGACGGCGATGGAGTAAATGTTGCACGAGCCTAAAGGGCCTCTGTCGGTTGCACCTAATTAATCGGGGAAACTTTACAACGCACTGAGCCTTTTTAATTAACAAATCACCATTAGATGCACTTTTGGTCGCACCCTCGGCGAGGTGCCTAGCTGTGGGTTGCTTGCTTTCTGCCCTTTGTGATCCCTTTTTTTTGTTGGGGGGAGGGGGGTAACGGTTGTTAAGAACTATGAACCATAACAATAACTTCCCTTTAGGATTTGGTAATGCACTAGATTTACGGGAAAGACATGTTAGGATATATAAATGAAAGGTCTGAAACTACCGTGTCACGGGTATTTTACTTGTAAATAAGATTTTTTTTTTTTTTTGGGGTGCAGAAAAGGGGATACGCCCCAAGTAGAAATATTATTATTTCACGTTACTGGGCCAAACAGCCCTACAAGATCTGCATGAAACATATCTAACACCTCAGTCGGTGGGAAATTAAAATAAACTATTCATATCTCATTATTAATTCCTAAATTGGCTAATTTATCCGCCACTTGGTTCGCCTCCCTATAGCAGTGGGTAATCTGGATTTCCCAATCGGTCCGTTCAATTAGTTGTTTGCACTGTATGATGAGCGGCTTATTTACCAGGATCCAGTTCCCGTCGCCTCGAAGCATGCCGACTACTACCGTTGAAACCGCCTGAAGCCACACCTTCTTCAAGCCCAACTCTCTCACCATCTTCAGCCCACGAAGCGCCGCTCTAAGCTCCGCTTTGACTGATGTGCATACCCCAAAGTGCTCCGTCAAGCCTTGTATCCATTCGCCTCTCGCCCCTCTCAGTACACCTCCACCTGCTCCGTCCGTGTTCAAGAGGGTCCACTCCTCGCGGGGGGCTTCCCACCTTATGAGAGCTTCCTCTTTTTCGGCCACCTTGCTATTAGCAAACGGATTCTCCGAGTTTAGTGCATGGAGAATGTCGCTAAATCGAATCAGTAGGAGCACGCCTTTGTCGATGGGGATATCCTCTAATCGGTTGAAGCCATGTGCGCTTCGCGACTTCCAACGATATCATATGGTAGTGAGGAATTTCGTGGCCCAATCGGCTCCATTGTGACAACTTGTGACATTCTCCTCGACCCATATGTTACAGAACGCATCTAGGGCCAAATATTTCATGCCTTGGAGCTCAAGGAAGTGCCACACCTCCCTTGCACTCGGACACTCCCTTAATACGTGGCTGATCGATTCTCGCACCGCACCACAAACGCCACATCCTGGGTCCGCTGCAAGCGCCCTTCGCACTCGGTGTTCATTGGTTAAAATTTGTCCGTAAAGCAGCAACCATGTGAACATTCGAATCGCTGAGGTGCTTTAGCCCTCCAAACCCAAAGGTTCATTCTGTACAATACTGATCGCAGGTTGAATCTTGAATTGGCCCTCCTTTTCTCTAATTTTATAGTAGTTATTAGCAACTCCTTCCTCCAGCAGTACAAAAGAGGCGTTTTTTTGCAAGTATAGGTTGTGGGAGAAAGTCCGCAAATTCGTGCCATCTCTATCCCCTTTGTTCACTCCAATATTCATGCACATGCTTCTCCAATTCACCTAAAGGCACGTATTGTGTAGCGGATATGAGTAGTGGAGACGGCTCCGCCCATCTATCGAGACAAAACTTCATTGATCGCCCATCACCTATTGCCCATGCGTACGTTTTCCTTGACAAGATGCAAATTCTCCACTAGTCCCCTCCACACGGTGGACTGTCGCAGCAAGGGGTTCTGGGGGGCGTTTGTTTGTGCAAGAGACCTCTTCCCGCATAATGTTTAAATGTTAGAACTCTAGCCCAAGCCTTATCGGGCTTGTTGATCATCCGCCACCCCAACTTCATCAATGAGGCCACGTCTAAGGCCCTCATCAGTGGCACTCCAAGGCCTTTATGGCGCGTTACAAGAGCTCAGGAAGCAAGATGAATTTTCCTTTCCATATTTATCCCTCCCCATAAAAATCTACATATTTTGCGGTCCACCTCATCACATGTAGACCTGGGTAAACGGGCCATTTGCATTGCATATATCGGAATGGCACAAATTGTTGATCGAATAAGCATTAAACGTCCTGCTAAGGAGAGGCATTTACTCTTACATCCTGCAAGATGCTTACCGATTCTTTCAACCACAGCTTGGTAGGTCCCACAATTCACCTTCTTGTGTATCGTAGGGGCCCCTAAGTAGCATTCCAGGTCCTCCATGCACGGCATTTCCAATATGTTGCAAATATTCTCGGTCAAACGAGGGTCCTGTTGACTGAAAAAAATACGCTAGATTTTGCACTACTCACCCTCTGCCCGAACATCCTACAGAACATGTCTAAGTAGTTTTTAACCACCCGAGCCTCCTCTACTGATGCTTCAGCGAAGAATACGACATCGTCTGCGAAGAGGAGACTTGGAATTCCTTGCCCATTCCGACTCATCGGAAACGGGCGCCACCTTCCTTGTGCTACTTCCCTTTCCACCAACTGGGACAGTCTCTCTATGCACGCCACGAATAGGAAAGGCGATAATGGTTCACCTTGACGAATGCCTCTTGTGGGATATAAGTTCTCCATGGGTTCTCCGTTCCACAGTATACTTAGTGAATAAGTTCTAACGCAGTTCATTATCACTCGAATGAGTAGCTGGGGTAGATGCATCGCTTCCAAAGTTTCTGCTATAAACCCCCATTTAAGTCTATCATATGCCTTCTCAAGGTCAATTTTGATGGCCAACCATCCTTTCTTACCCTTCTTAGCTCTCGCATGGAGTGGATGATCTCCTGCATGATTACAATACTATCGCCAATTTGTCTTCCTGGTACAAATCTACTTGCAGCTGGCAGATGAGGCTAGGCAGTACTATTTTTAGTCTCTGTACAACACACTTTGTAACTAGTTTATAAGCCACATTACATAGTCCAATCAGCTTGAAATGCGTAACACTCTGCGGGTTATTAATTTTTGGTATAAGCGATATAAAAGTGTCATTGAGGCCCTCTGGAATCACCCCTCCTCCTAAGATGTCGTATTGTGTCACATGTCGACGCCCCTACCAATGCCCAGTAACACCGAAAGAAATAGGCATGATACGCATCTGGCCCCGGTGCCTTTAAAGCCGCCATTGTCTTAAATGCATCAAAAACACTTCGGGCTGCGAACGGTTCTGACAGCTCTTGTATCTGTTCTGTCATCAAGGTTGTGAATGATCCCTGAGGCAGTTCCTGGTTTGCATCTTAATGCTGTTCCGCAGTAGATATGGCCAAGAAAAATTCTCGCACCATATTCCGTACGGATTCAAGGTCCGTAATCCATTGACTGTCATGTCTTGTAGGGCTTCGATGCGATTCAACTTTCGCCAAATGGCCGTGCCAGTGTGGAAGTAGCGGATGTTTCTATCTCCTTTGCAAGTAGCCTCCACCGTAGGTTTTTGCATCCAGAAAGTATCAATCTGGTCTAAGACTTCCCTCAATTAGCCTTTGAGCTTAACCTCTAGTTTTAATAGATAGCGATGGTGTCCCTCATTTAGTTTCCTTTATATGCCTTGAAGGCGCGCCCAAAAGCTTCTGTTTCCTTTTGAACAAGTTACCGAACACCTCCTTGTTCCATATGTTTAGTGCACTCGATAAGGATTGCAGTGCAGGAACGATTGCGTTTTTGTTGCACGAGTTCTTCTGTAAGGCGCGCTCAAATCCTTCATGGGTATTCCATGGCACCTGGAACTGAAACAGTTTTGGTTTGCATGGAAGCTTGGCAAAGCCTTGTGTGTTCACTAAAAGCAGCAAGTGATGAGAATAGTTTTGGAGGAGATGCTGCACTTATCCCTCCTGAAACCGGGTTTGCCACTTCGCATTGCATAGGGCCCTATCTAGTCGCTCACACTTTTGGGTAGATTCATTATTGCCCCTAACCCAGGTGTACTGATGCCTAGAAAACCCTAAATCTATGAAACCATTATTCTCTATGTAGTGCTTGAACCGGTCGCACCGCCTAAGCATTTTGATACCGCCATGATTCCTTGCAGCCAAGTTTATTGTATCATTATAGCCCCCCACGAGTAGCCAGGGCTGATGTGCTATAGTGCCAAATTGATGGATATTTGCCCAGAAGGCTTCTCTTTCCTGCTGATGGGGACTCGTGTAGACGGCAGTAAAGAGCCAACGCATTTGTCGTCCATGGGTCACCCATGTTGTGATGAACTGCATCTCAGATTGCACTATCTCAATGTCACTTTCTTGGGAATCCCATAGTATCCATATCCCCTCCCCCTGAAAGCCACATGCCTCACTACGATGCCAACGGTCGAACCCGCTTCTTCGACATACCCTATCTGCTTTGTCTCCGCTAATGTGAGTTTTCTAGTAATGCAACAAGCTGAGGTTTATGACTTCTTGCGTGTTCCTTGAATTCACGCATAAAGTATTTGTTTCATGCTCTACGAACATTCCACACCAGGATCCCTTCCTCTTGTCTTACGTCCACTTCCCCAGGGATTACGTCACTCCTACTATCGTTTGGATTCATAAATCTTCCAAGCAAAAAGGTGACCTCCGACCGATCACTGAGCATTAGGTGCTACGCCCCCTCTATTGTCTATTGGGGGAACACGTGGACTGAGCACTTGGTCCCCTCCTCCTTCCATCCTCACGATGTTGTTAATCAGTGTAGTTGCCCTTGCATGTCCTTGATTTGGTGCCCCAATTGCATGCTGTAATCCAAGGCGGCCTCCACTTGCTGAGGTGCATGCTCTAACCTGTGACGCTGGACTTATCCCCCCTCCATTCCGGTGTTGCACTAGGGGGGATTGTCGCTGTATTGTTATATGGGACGACGACGGGCCCCCTATTTATGTGGGTGCTCTGAGCACATTATCCGTCCCATGATCACTTGTTCCCTCGGCGCTTACATGTTTCTCGTGACAGTTAACTGTGACCATGTTTCTAGTTATCTGTGGCTCATGAGTTTGTTCCCGTAACGTGTGGAGTGTCGAGACCCTGCTTCTGGTGATTGTCTCCTCTGCTGCATTCGCTAGGCTCTATTCTTTACCTTGGGCTTTTGGGTCTCGCTCTCCAACCACCACCGGCTCCCTTACTCCAGCCTGCCCCGCCAAAGCATCTCGACTTTCTATATTCTCCTCTAGTTCCTGGCCCCCTCTATTGTGATCCTCCTCGAGAGTGCTCTCTGCAAGTGCCCTGAATCCAGAGCCAGCACTTTGCTCCCTTCTTTGTACATCTGGTTACGGCAATGTTAGCCTTGCTGTGGGTAGCTCTCATACGCCTTGTTGACATGGACCACCAGGTTCCACCCCATTTTCTCGGTTTTGGTGGCCTCGCGTGGCGTTCTTTGCCTGCTTTGTGTTCTTCCGCTGAGGTTTCCTCACCATCATCCATACACCATATGTGGCCTCTTCTTCTGGTAACTGGCACTCTGGATTTTGAGGTTGGTCTGCATTACCCTATTGTTGGCCCATATTTGGGATGGGTTCTCGCGCTGGGGACGTATCCTCTCTATGTCCCTGCTTCCCACAGCTGAAACAGATCATTTGGATTCCCTTATATTGTATCTTCCAAATCCTCCCATTCAGGCGGAACTTCGATAATAAAGGTTTAGTAAGGTCTACCTCCACACATAGTCGAGTAAATTGTCCCCTTTCGACGTTTGTAGTGGTGCTATCCAGTTTTAATACCTTACCAATCTTGCTTCCAATTTTATTGAGTAGGAAATGTTTATTGAAGTATTCTACTCCTAGTTTCGAAATTCGCACCCACGCAGCAAGTTTTGTAATCTTGTCCTCTTCTGGTACAAAATTAGGCGCTCATTCCCTTATAACTAAGTAGTTATCTCCAATCATCCACGGTCTGTTCATGAGGACATGATCATAGTTCTCGCTGTTCGTGAATCTCATTACATAGTAATCAAATCCTATGTTTATAAGGGAAAAGTCACCTTTCAATGCCCATTTTGTCTTTAGACGCTTCTTAAGCTGCATGTACTCAACACCTTTATCAAACAGTTTCACAATCAGTGTATCCCTCCAACGTTCGCGGAGCATTCATTTCTCCTGGGCTGTTAGAAGTATCGTGGGACACAATCATCTTCTGTCGAACGTTCGTCATCCTCCGCCACATCGTTGTATTCTCTGAAGTCTCACATAGGGTTCTCCCTCATCTCCATATGTAGATTAGGGTTATTCCTTTGGAGTGTATCCCAGTACATCATCCCGGCTCCAAAGACAAAACCACCCTGGCCTTCACCTTTTGGTGTTTCCCGAACTAGTGGGGATCCAAGGTCCATGTTGTCATCCTGTCGTATCTCCTGCAGCAATTCACCCTCATCAAGTTCACTTATTAACGTTTCATCTTCTTTGTGGTTCGATTCTGCTGCAGAGTTCCAGAACCCCTCGGTTCGCCGTGGTCACATGCAACTTTGGCCTCATTGCAGGTCTCTCTTCTTCCAGAGTTAGCGGGGCCGCGCGCCTCGCTGCAAATCCCCCTATAGTCCTCTCAGTGTCACCAGAGTCCCCAGCGCCGCCGCCGTCTACCATGTTGCCTTTTAGTGCCTCCGTCGTCTATCGGCTTGCTAGGGTTTTTTACGTTGTAAATGAGAAATATTTATATTAAGGTAGATGTGATATTATCTAGAATATCCCTCAATATATTATAACAAATGAATCCTTATAAGAACATGTTCTTTTTGTGGGTAATTGAGGATGTGAGATGGGAAGAAATGGAATGAGAGGGAAAGAACGGTTGGAGTGAGAAGGCTGGTGTTTTTTTGTTGTAGGAGTGGGAAGGAGTCGAATAGAGTGGGAATGAGTGAGATGAAGTGCGCAGGAATAAAATGGAGTTGTAGAAAGATAGAATTATTAATACTAAGGTATGGGAAGGAGTGGAAGAGAGTGGGAAGAAGTAGTATCATATCATATCATATGTGTGTATATATATATATATATATATATATATATATATATATATATATAATATATATATTATATTATATATATATATATATTATATATATATATATATATATATTAAAAGTTGGATTGAACTCATATATGAGCGACACGTAAGCTTGCTATGTAAGATGTCACATATGAGAGAATAACCATGTGAGATACTTTAATGAAACATAGGATGCTATATGAGATTTAACATATAAAAACATGTTATGTAGGATGGATGTAAATTTAATACAATATTAATTCTATGTAATAAGGTAACTTCTCACATGCTTTTCTATTATTTAGTAATAAAATTTAATCACAAAATATATGATTTAATGATGCAAACACAATAAAAAATGTGAGTTAAATATTAATAAAGAATAAAAAAGTATGCTATTAGTAGGAAAAAAACAAAGAAGACTCGCTTTGCTTTTCTATCAATAAAATAATATAATACATCAATTTATTCTTTACTTTTTAATAAAAAAATCTATTCACTTAATAATACATTAAAAAATTATTTAAATAATACCATTACATCGTAAAGGTATAACCCTAGTTTATCTTTAATTTGTAGAAAGTGAAAATGAGTGAGAATGAATGAAAAGGAGTGAGAGCCAATGATTTAACCACGAAAAGAATAGAGTCTGAATGCTGCTGTCCAAATATCACATCCTTAAAAACAAAAAAAAAAACCTAGTAGCATTAATAGGAGGAATGCGAAAATGGTAGATGTCTAAGAATTAAAATAGAGCCTTGAGGACGAGGACAAGGACGAGGAGGAGGAGAAAAAGAAGAAGAAGAAAGACAAGATGAGTACAAGGAAGAAGAAGAAAATGGAAAGAAGAATACATTCAACTAACTTCCATTTTAAGTGGAAGCCTATTCTAAGTATGATTAGCCCATGATGTGAGATTTGCGATTTAAGGCTTTAGATCAAGGGCTTTGCGACTTAAGGCTTTAGATCTAGGGCTTGCGAATTAGGGTTTGCAAAATCAAATCTTAATTCAACAAAATCTACTGCAATTGATTGAATGATTCAACTTGAATTTACCTTTCAAGACTTAGTGAAACTCTAATTTTATGCCCAATTTTCGAAATCTCTATCGAAACTGCCATGAGGTACACAAAGGAGGCGCCTTTGCCTTGAGTGACTTGTGTTTGAGATGTGTACGTTCTCATGCCTTTGGATTTTGCCGCTTCTGGGGTTGTATGAAGTACCAAGCTCATCTGCTCTTGCCCAGGTGCATCGCAAGTGCCTTGTTTTATTCTAGACCTAGAAAATTAAGGAGTTCTTATAACCACTTCAGAACCAATGTTGGGACTTCGTATACCGTAGAGTGTTTGATAATGATGAAAATAGTTAAATTAAATAAATATTATTTTACTGTTGTAAAATTTAGTGGATCATTAACACTCTTTTAGCTAAATTATTCATTTATCTTTTGACAACTCATATTTTTTAAGATGAGCTTTGATAAAGAGACTATTTAGAAGTGGGCTTTGTAGGGCTAAGGGATTGATAATTAACAAGACGAGGAGAAGGATATGTTTGAATTTAGGAAGATGAAGTTTGACATATAAACATTAGGTCTAAGGGCCTTCTAGTTGTTCCCAAGTTAGGCATACAAGATGACTAGAAAACAACTAAAAATTCAAATTCTAATAATATCGATAAATAAATAAGAAAGATAATGTTAGATCAAGACTCCTTTAGAAGCGCTTTCTTCCATTCTTCAACATGATTTGGTCCTTCCTTTTGAACTTTTTTTTTTTTTTTAAGCGGCCAACAAAACGAGTTGTACGGATGGTAACATTTTGCTAAAAGCAATGAAAGTGGTTTAAAAGAGTGAGAAAGAGCTGTAACCGCGATTATGGGCCCTAAGCAATAAGTAAAAACCCCAAACGCTTAGACGAATAGGTTGTGAAACGTGAACGGTCAAGGGTTTTTATAACCAGTTCAAACCAATGTAAGGTTTTTGTATACCGTAAATATCGTTTTGTTTGATAATGTCACTAACAGTTAAATTATTAGATATTATTTTGTCACGTTGTTCTAAAGTTTAAAAGATCATTAGCATTCTTTCAACTAAATTATTCATTTATCTTTTGACAAGTCTTATATTTTTTTAGATTAACTTTGATAAATAGAATATTTAGGCAGTAAGTTAAGTAGATTGAGCCAAGGCAGTGCTAATTAACAAGAGAAGGGCAGAAGGACATATTTGAGCTCAGCAAGATGAACTTTTATAAATAAACAGAGAGCCCGGAGGCCTTCTAGTCTTTCCCAGATTTTGCATACAAAAAAGATTAGAAAAAAACCAAAAGTTCAAATTCTAATGATATCGATAAACAAATAACAAAGATAGTGTTAGATCATGACTCCTTTAGATGCTGTTTCTTCCGTCCTTCAACATGATTTGGGCTTATCTTCTCCACTATTTTAAAAAACTGCAAACGACAAGAGTTTTAAGGAGCGGTAAAATTTAGTAACAGTGACAAAAATGGTTTTAGAGCATGAGAAAAAGCTGTAAAAAGTGACTATGAGCCGTAAGCAATAAGTAAAAACCCCACATGCTTAGACGAATAGGTTGTGAAAAATTGACGGTCAACGGGCAACCAATCTTGTGTTGTTTCATTTCTCCTGAAGCCAACTACCGACATTGACAACGTTGGAGATAATATTATTGATAGTCCCATTTGGTCCCTCCATTCCCGTATTTCTTAGCTACCCACCTTAAATTGTGTGGCTCCGCTCTGTTTGTTGGTTGACTCCCTAGCTACTTCCTTCTGGTGGCTTGAAAGTAAATCTGTTTGATTTAACTATCACTAGATTAGGGTCTAGGTGCATTGTGCATGGAAGATCAATGATGGGTGTTTCAGTTCCTCGGCTTCCCCCTCTCTTTGTTGCATTTTCTGAAATAAAAGAGGAGAAATATGATTGAATAAATTTGTATATAGACAATTCCTCTTTCTCGCCTCATTCTGCTGTGTACATGCAATATTATATACACCAAGAGTTTGATCAGCTTGCCGCCTAAGACTCCTAGCCATACAATAATAAGGAAACATGACAATTCTAGTTACATAGAAATAGGAAACACAAATAATAACAAATAATAAAATCTATACAATTATTTATTTCCTAATACTCCCCCTCAAGTTGGAGCATGAGGATTAAGAATGCCCAACTTGGACCTTAAAAACTGAAACTGTTGCGTGCCTAGAGGTTTAGTGAAAATATCTGCAACCTGATTCCGTGATGCGACATATCCAGTTTCAAGGTCTTTGAGAAGGAGACGTTCTCGAACAAAGTGACAATCAATCTCTATATGCTTTGTGCGTTCATGGAAAACAGGATTTTTAGCAATATGTAATGCAGCCTGATTGTCGCAGTATAGCTTCATAGGCTTGGCAAGAAAGATACCTAAAGAACCCAGGAAAGACTTAATCCATATCAATTCACTAGTCACAGTGGCCATAGCACGATATTCAGCTTCTGCTGATGATCTAGATACTGTACTTTGTTTCTTCGTCTTCCAAGATACAGGAGACCCACCAATGGTAACAAAATAGCCAGTTAAGGATCTTCTAGTGAGGGGACATG
Source organism: Carnegiea gigantea (assembly GCA_029747015.1). NCBI lineage: Eukaryota > Viridiplantae > Streptophyta > Magnoliopsida > Caryophyllales > Cactaceae > Carnegiea > Carnegiea gigantea. The sequence goes on from JAKOGI010001007.1 coordinate 99,265, forward strand.
CCCCCCAGTCTGAATCACAAAAAGCAAAAACATTCAGATCTGCATCTGCCTTGAGTAACAAACCTTGACCTGGATTTCCTTTTAGATATCTCAGAACACGTCGAGCAGCTTCCATATGAGCTTCGGTAGGTGCTTGCATGAACTGGGACAATATATGTACCGCATAGCACAACTCAGGTCGCGTGATGGTGAGGTAGATGAGCCTCCCAACCAAACGTCTATATCGAGTAGGATCCTTAATCAATGGACTCTCATCAACTGCGAGTCTATGGTTAGCTTCCATTGGAAAAGCCACCGGCTTTGATCCAAGAAGTCCGCACTCCTCAATAATTTCCAAGGCATACTTTCTTTGGCACAAAAACAAACCATGCGGACTTCTTGCTACTTCAATTCCTAGGAAGTATTTTAGAGGGCCCAAATCTTTAATATGAGAGCAACTGTTCAAATAAGATTTAAACTCAGCACAAGCTACAGGATTGTTTCCTGTAAGCACCAAATCATCCACATAAACTAGCAATGCCATAAATATATCACCTTTTCGATAAGTAAATAGGGAATAATCTGCATATGATTTGACAAAATCATATTCAAGCAATTTTGAAGAAAGTTTAGCGAACCATTGACGCGGTGCCTGTTTAAGTCCATAAAGTGATTTCCTGAGTTTACAAACCTTGTTAGCACCCGATGGACTCAAACCTGGAGGAAGTCGCATATAAACTTCCTCGTCCAAATCGCCATGCAGGAATGCATTATGCACGTCCATTTGATGAAGCTCCCAACCTTTTGCAATAGCCACTGCTAGGAAACATCGAACACTCACCATTTTAGCTACTGGTGCAAAGGTTTCATGATAGTCAAATCCCTCAATCTGTTCATCTCCTCGAATCACAAGTCGTGCCTTGTAGCGCTCAATCGTCTCATTAGAGTTGTACTTAACTTTATATATCCATTTACAGTTTATGGGTTTCTTGTTAGGAGGCAGATCCTCAATTGTCCAAGTCTTGTTCAGCTCTAGAGCTTCGATCTCCTTGGCCATAGCTTCTCTCCACTTTATGTCCTTTACAGCCTCATGAAAATACCTAGGCTCAACAATTTTGATGATAGCAGCAAGATAATTTCTATGCGCAGTTAAGAATTTAGCACAAGTAATATAATTAGCTACAGGATATGGTTTACCTGAAGAGGCCTTTTGTAATGGGTTCGAAGAAGGGGGGTCCTTTGAACGAGCAGTATAGCACAAATAATCTTCTAAATGTCTCGGTGCTTTCCTGTTGCGTTGATTTCTACCTAGATTTTCTTCTGCCTGGAGCATATTACTCCCCCTGTTTACCAACACGCTGGGCCCACCAACCGGTGTTTCAATACCAGTCCCGTGACTATCATTGCTCTCAGCAGGCCCAGTATGCTCAGGCACCCCAATCTCCTCAGCAGGCTCAGGACCCATATTATTTTCTTCGCTGCTTTGGTTTTTCGTGGAGTCAGAAGGCTGGGCCATTGGTTCTCTTCTAGTGCGGAACTGTGATGGCTGAGAATCATCATGGTACTGAGTTATGTGCAGTAGCTCACGGCTTTCTTCAAAGTCAAAGGGACTTCCCAAATTTTGCCTTCGCACGGCTTCCTTTTCTCCTTGAGTAGAATAGGGAAATATGTCCTCACGGAAAATAACGTCTCGGCTTACAAATAGTTCGTTCGTTTCTAGGTCATAAACCTTCCATCCCTTTTTAGCAAAGGGATAACCTACAAATATACATCTTCTACTACGCGCAGCAAATTTATCCTTCTGTCGCTGATATCGGTGAGCATAGCACAAGGAACCAAAAATTTTAATATGCTCATATGTAGGCCTGGCTCGGAAAAGTATCTCATAAGGGGTCTTCCCATGCAAGGTTGATGCGGGAGTTCGATTAATTAGGTATGCTGCTGTTAAAACACATTCTCCCCAAAATTCTAATGGAAGATTAGCTTGGAAACGAAGAGCCCGCGCAACATTCAGAATATGCCGATTCTTTCGTTCAACCCTACCATTCTGTTGCGGGGTGTCTGTACAACTCGTTTGATGTATTATACCTTGTTCTCCATAGAATTGCTTCATGGGCCCAGAAGTGAACTCAGCTCCATTATCACTCCTTATTACTTTAACACTCTGAGCAAATTGAGTCTTGATCATCAGACAGAAATTTTTAAGCAATTTAGAGGCTTCACTTTTTTCTTTCATCAAAAATACCCAAGTACCACGACTGGCATCGTCAACAATAGCTAAGAAATAGTGGGCTCCACATAAGGACTCAATTTGATAGGCACCCCAAATATCACAGTGTATTAAATCAAAACACTCTGAAGCTTTATTATTGCTAATAGGGAACGGCATACGAGTCTGTTTAGCTCTAAAACACACATCACATACATCTATACGCTTATTATTAAGACCTCCAATGCTACTTGACAAAAAGGACATAACTTGGTGACTCGGATGTCCAAGCCTACGATGCCATAGCTCAGAAGTAGTAACCTTGTTGACTTGAATACTTTCTGGTTGGATGTCCTTGAAGAAAAAGACCCCTCTTCTTTGTTCACCCAGTCCAATCGGCCTCCTCGTAGAATGGTCCTGTATAACGCATAATTTGTGAGTGAAAGTTACTGTGCAAAATAACTCATTTATAAGCTGTGCAATAGAAATTAAATTGCAATTTAAATCAGGTACGTATAAAACGTCATGAAGGATAACAGTGGAGTTGAGTTGAACCAGGCCACGTTTAGTGGCTACGCTATATTGACCGTTGGGCATGTTGACTATAATCGGATGACCATCATACATTTGTGTTAACTTGCTCAACTCTCCAGTCATATGATACGAAGCTCCACTGTCTAATAGCCATTCACTTTTACCTGATAACTTCTCATTACCAGCTTTCGGGGTCTCAATGAGAGTTAGTAGCTTTTGCAATTGTTCAGCTGAAATTCCTGGTATAGTCGCACGGCCTCCATCAGCGTCTGTCTGCCTGGGCTCTTCTAGTGCTGTCTGGACAGTGTACGCTGCTCCGGTACCTCTGCCGCGCCCTCCTATGCTGCGACCTCCGCGTCCCCCTCTGCCGCGTCCTCGACTGCTTCTTCGAGCCACCCATCCATCCGGGTAGCCAATCAACTCAAAACAGCTACCTTCTTCATGTCCTATCTTCCCACAATGTTTAAATATTGGTCTTCCAACTTGAAATTGTGTTGTTCTGGGCACGTTGTTGACAGCGAAAGCGGCGGCAGTCTCGGGTCTACTCTCACGTTGAACCATCATCTTTTTATGATTTTCTTCCTGCAATATTATATTGAAAATCTTACCAAGAGGGGGGAGCGGATCTTGAGTGAGAATTTGACCCCTCACTTGAGAATATAGATCATCGTTTAATCCCATCAGAAATTGATGAGATTTCTCTTCCTCATACATAGCAACAATTTTCTTTGACACTCCACACTCACAGTTCTTACATGTACAGAATGGAACCTTCACATGATTGTTTAGTTCATTCCATAAATTTGTTAGCTTTGAATAGAACTCTCCAACGTCAAGATTCCCTTGCTTACAATCTGCTATTGCGGCCTTTAGTTGGTGTATTTTTGGTGCGTTTGTCACCGAATATCTCCTTTTCAAATCATCCCACATAACATACGCTGTTTCTGAATATGCCACACTCATACGTAGCTTCGGATCAATAATATTGAGAAGCCATGAACATAGCATGGAATTCGCCATATCCCATGCATTAACTTCTGAAAAATCCACGTCGCTTGTCTCTGCTGGACGTGTCAGGGTTCCATCGATGAACCCCAGCTTGTTCTTCGCTATTAGAGCTGTTCTTACAGCTCTCTCCCATAAATCAAAGTTCTTGCCATCAAAAATTACAGCTGTTATCAACACCCCGGATTTTTTTTTTTTCCTTTTTCATTATATTAGAGAAGCTCGTTCCTTTTAACTTATTTTTATCAAATTTATCTAACTTGAGTTTATTTAAATTTATTTTTAAATGAGCTAATTGTATCTTAATTTATTTTAATTGCATTGAACTTTTCTAATCTTAATGTTATTGAACTAACTTTTTTTTTTGAACTTAACGTATTTGAATTTGTTTAGACTTATTTATTTTGAATTTTAAACTCATTTTAGTTGAATCGAATTTATCTAAACATATTTTTGTTAAACTGTACTTCTTTAAACTTCTTTTTGCTAAACAAAGTTTGTTTGAATTTATTTTTAAGTTACTTAACTTATTATGAGGACAATAAGTTGAAAAGAATTTAGCATCACTTAATTTACATTTTATATAGTTTGAATTTATTTTTAAGTTACTTAACTTATTATGAGAACAATAAGTTGAAAAGAAGTAAGCATCACTTAATTCACATTTTAATATCTTTGTACATTCTTTCTAAAAGCCTGTGGTGCACTTATTGTGTATTTTTTCTTCTATAAAATAGGGTTGGTAATTCAACCAATGTGTCTAAGTTTGTCTAGATGCGTAAGTTTCATGCTCGACACTCCTTCATTATAGCTCTGTTTGCCAAATAGCTATTAGATGCTAACTGTTAGATGCTATCTATTAGTTGTTTGTATCAATTGTTAGCTGTTTGTATTAGCAATTCTATTAGTTATTTGACTTAGATATTTGTAGAAAAACTGTTCGGTGAAATTAGCTATTTCTGATAAAGTTGTGATACAAAAAGCTAATTTTAGAAAAGCTCTTCAAAAACGCTTATAAAATTAATATTTTCAAGTTAACTTTTTAGACTCAAACAGCTCTTCTGCCAAACTCCAAATTAGCTTCTTATCTAGTTTAAATAACTAATTTGGATCCAAAAAGCTCTTTTTGATTTAAAAAAAAATTCTCCAAAAAGTTATTTGCCAAACACCCCTATATTAACATTTGGTACATGCCCTTTTAATTAAGTCATAATAGTGACAATTATTTACTCTCTTTGTTCTACCAAGATAAGTCATATTTCTTTTTTGAGGTATTTTTTTTCAAAAATACCTTTAAATATTACTAGGATTAAAATTTATATCTTGTCTAAAATCAATAGCAATCAAAAAATCTTTTTTTAAGATTTTTATAATCTAAAGAGAGCTATCACTGTAAAGGGCATGTTCTTTTCATTGGTGAATAAAAGTTGGTAAATGGGTGAGGTTGGTAAAGATTAATAAAGGTTGATAAGAGTTGTTATATTTTTTTAAGTTTTTTTGGAATGATTAGTAAGAGTTGATTAAGATTGAATAAGACTATAAGAAATTGATAAACGTTGGTAAGAAATGTGAAGGCATAAGGATTTTCTTTTAGTATAGTTTTGATCAATATGTCATAATAAAAAATAACTAAAATTTGGTAAATGTTTAGATTAAATTTTGTTTAATAATTCGATGAGTGTTAATCTAAATATTTATACATTTACAAATTTTGATATATTGATGATAATTTTTTTACGCAAGGATTGGGAGGCTTTTTATACATATAATTTTTTTACTTATTTGAATCATATATATATATATATATATATATATATATATATATATATATATATTTCTTTGTTGAATTTATGTCAGAACTAGTATGATACTATGATGTAAAATACAAATATATGTTTAAATTTTAGCACGATACAATTGATACAAGAGTAAAATGGTAATTTTGGTAAAAATTAACCCTGCCTTATATTTTCCATATGCTAGCAGTACCCCTCACTTCCACCATCTAGATTTTCCTCACAGACCTAGACGTTGGCCGTCGTTCAACCAATCAAGCGCCAGACTACCGTCGTTAAGCTTCAGCATATTTCACGTGTGTGCAAATTATAATTATTCTTTTACGAGAAAATGCCCTTTCTTAATACACCAACCCCAAAAAATAACCAAATGGTATTTTTGTGATTAAAAAAATAATTAATGTGCACATCAAAATTTACAAATTATGAAAATTTTACAGAAGATTGATAAGAACTGATAAAGATTACTTAGAGTTGATAAAAGTTGGCAACATTTGATAAAGATTTGTAGAAATTAGAAAAGATTGTTTTTCTTTTAAAAAAAAGTTCAGAAGAGTTGATAGAAATTGATAAAGATTAATCAAAATTGGTAAGTGTGTATTTGTCATCGAAAGAGGCAAATTATTACATACTCTTCAGAGCATGTACTCTTATTGTCAGACACACACATACATATATATACACACAAATATTTTTCAAAGTATATTTGTCATATGGGCAGCTATTAATATAAATTTTACTTATGTAACTTTTAAAAGTGCATATTCTTAACTGTATGATATAGACTTGATCGAAAAAAGTATGCTCAAAATGGAAAAAATATCCGAATCCAACTAACAACAAAATAAAAACAGGGAAAAATGCAATAACATCGCCAATGGCACTAGCCAACTGGGGCTAGCATTTTTGCATTTTAAAATCTCCATGCAATACTATCCAAAAATTAAGACTAAGGGCCTCTTCTTTTCGTGAGTAAATAGAAGTGAATAAAAGGTTAAAGTGGGTTGAGGATGGTTAAGGTGGGTTGAGGAGCGTTGAAGTTGGTATTTTTTTGAAGTGGGTTGAAATAGGTTAAAGTGGATTGAAGTAGGTTGAAGTGGGTTGAAGTTGGTACATTTTTTTGTGGTGCATTGAAGTGTGTTAAAATAGTGAGAATGTAATTATGAAGGGGTGGGTTGAAGTTGATTGAAGTGAGTTGAGGTAGGTTAAGATTGATTGCAATGGGTTGAAGTGGGTTGAGATTGGTATTTTTTTCAAATAGATTAAAATTGATTGAAGTGAATTGAAATAGATTGAAGTGAATTGAGATTGATAAATTTAAAAAGACCTACGAAAATAACAGGGCCTAAAGAAATTACTTGGAAAAATAGATTAAAAAAAGATTAAAAAGTGGCAAAGATGGTGAGTGAGACATTTATTGACCTTGGGGATTGATTGGACCCTAAGGATGAGACAGGATGGATTCCCGGCTTTCGTCGTCCAACTCCAGCAATAGACACTGGCGATAGATTTAAACTTGTAGGTCTTCACAAGTAAGGTTTTTGTATGCTAACCATTTAGGATCACTTAGGTCATTTTCTCCTTAAGTTATTGTTATAACATAAAATTAATTTAATAATATTTAGTTTAGTTTAGTTTAGTTTAGTTTAGTTTAGTTTATTTCAAGTCAATAAAATAAGTTTAGAATTGAATTAAAAGTTTAATTTAGAGTAAAAATGAATTGTATTTTATTCAATTCAACAAAAACAAGTTGAAAGAAACATATCCTTAATTTTTTAGATATTGTATTATATTTTGTTTTGTAACCTATCTTAGGTTTGAAAATAATATATTAAATTTTAAATAAAATATAGTTTTCGCTATTTCTCGTCATTAGCATTGACTACGGCATTATTAGTGTTCAAATGTTACTGGTTTACATTCTGATAAAAATTTATTAGTTAAACGATAATTATATGAATTGTACCTAGATAAACGAATTTTTTAAATTACCATATCTCTATTAAAACCATTTTAATATTTGTGTGTTGTGACAAATTAAATTATCTCTCTTTTTCAAATTGGATTCATTCTAACTCATTTAAATCAAGTTAACAAGAAGTTAACGTTGGTCTACAGTTATGCGTGAGCAGCTCCATCCGCAGGAACACTTGCCATTGGTGGAATACGCAGTTAGGACTGTCAAATAGGTCAGGTCGGATCGGGTTCGTGTTCGGGTCGAAGTTAAACAGGTTGAAAATCCCCCGACCTGAACCTGACCTGTTTAATAAACGGGTTGAAAAATCCAATTTGAAACCGTTTAACATTTAAATGGGTCAACTTGATTTTGATCTGTTTAACCCGTTTAAGTTAAACGGGTCAGAATCAGGTACCACTTACCTGTTTAACCTGTTTAACCTACTTAAATTTCAAACTTTAAATGAACATGTGTGTGAGCCTGAGACTGTAATTGGACACTTTGTAAGCAATACATGATTACATGAATTCTTGGTATACCAACTACTCAACAAACCGGCTTCTAAGGAGATTAGTAAGTCCTAGAGATCAGTAGTGAGGAGATGGGACGAGGGGAGTGGAGAGGAGATGGGGAGATCGAATCAGTAGAGAGGAGATGAGAGGGGCGACTGAAGGCTGAAGCAACTCAAGCAAGCTCTACCTCTGTGTGGAGGAGTGGTATTGCGAATGAAGAACTGAAGAAGGCAAGAAGCCTTTTATATCAGTAAGTCCTAGAGATCAGTAATGAGGAGATGGGACAAGGGAAGTGGAGAGGTGATGGGGAGATCGAATCAGTAGAGAGGAGATGAGAGGGGTGACTGAAGGCTGAAGCAATTCAAGCAAGCTCTAGCTCTGTATGGAGGAGTGGTATTGCGAATGAAGAACTGAAGAAGGCAAGAAGCCTTTTATATCTAGGATTTTCATTTGATAGGATGGGCTTTATGGGCTTAGGAACCAAAAATGTGAAAAATATAAAATTTGAACTCCCCGCCCCCCCAGCCAAAAATCTGAAAATTAAAATTTCAATGGCCCCCAAAAATGTTCAAAAAAAATACACATAATTATATATTGATTAATAGGTTAAACAGGTTAAATGGGTTACTGTAAACAGGTAAACGGGTTGACCTATTTAACCCGTTTATTTAAATGGGTTAAATAGGTATTTTTTCGTATCGAAAATTTCAACATGAACCTAACTCGTTTAATTAAACGGGTTAATCGTGTCAACCCATTTAATTAAACGGGTTGAAAATCTTTACCCAAACCTGCCTAATTTCGTGTTCGGTTCGGGTCGGTAATCGTGTCGGGTCAGTTTTTGACAGTCCTATACGCAGCGCACGAGTCCGACCCAGGAGCGGTCCGACTCATATTCTGTTTTTTTTTTTTTTTTGGGGGGGTCTTTTTCTGAGCCGAAACGCTACATCGCGGGGTCAGAATTGAAGGACGTGCTGCATTTCACTCCAAGCGGGAAAAAAGGAAAAAGTTATTGAGCTCTGGGTTTTCAGAATATAGCCATTGGATTGCACTTTTGGGCTTTGCATTTGTAGCCGTTGGGCGCCCAATGACTCTTTTGGTATATTTTATTTTTGGGTAAGTAATTAATATTAGTACTTAACTGTATTTATGTTTTTCAATTAAATTAATACTTGAATTATATACTTGAAACTAATAATTATTTCTACATTTTTGAGAAAAAAATAAATATTAATTTTCTGAAAGTTAAAAATACATTTTACGAGTTATAAACATAAAATACGAATACAAAATTAAATTGATAAAAATAGTTAAATATGTTTTGTGGCATAGCAAATTTTTTTTTTTTTTGGGTGATGGAATGCAAGTTCTATTAGTTGGAGAAATAATGAACTATAAATTCAAAAAAAAATGACTCATTTATGTGGCAAGTGAGAGTTCCAACGACGGGAGAATTGAGATTGCTCTTACGAAATACAACATTTGTTTTCTTTCGTTTCCTTTTTTTTTTTTTTTGACTTTTTTGTGATAGACGTTTTGGGAAGTATTTAATCACCCCCATGACGCCCTATCATCATCGATGATGATCATCATGTGAAGAAAGGGGTTTCACGGATCCAGCGGTGGGAAGCGTGCAGGCTGTCCTGTGACAAGTCTCCTGATTCCAGTTGTCCCCTTGGGATTCCCATCCCTTCGGCGAGTACACAACCAACATGAAGAGTACTGGTAAAATGAAATTTGTTGACAGCAAACCAACCCAAAAGTGTGTTGTGGCCAAGTGGCCAACTGACACTATGAAGAGGTGCTTAACGAAAAGTTGTTAACTATTTATATTAATGTTTGGCATGGACGTTTGATTTACATTTTGTTGTATAGTTCAATTTCAGTATAAGGGATCCTACAATTTGGACAAGAGAATTGAGGTCTCTTCACCTAAAATGCTGCAACATTTTGTCAAGCGGCCAGGGTATGGCCTTGCTGTTTATTGCTTTTGGCATGATATGACGTATAATTTGAAAATGGGCTTTTTCTGCATCGTTTTGCCTTTATCATAAACCATCGTTTTTTCCTTTTATTTCTTCAACAAAAGGCCAACCAATCTAGCTGCAAAAGCTGACCATTAGAATCGACTCCCGACACTATGCAAAAGCTCATCTTTTTACTACATTTTTGCTACACAAAGTGACCCAAAGAGATTCAGCAACCCTGAAGTCTTCACAAACTTTCACTGTTTTAAAGACCATATCCCATTTTGCTTATTAATGTCTGATGCTACAGACATATGTGACTCTTTGAATTTTTACTAAGAAACATTATCAAGTAATTGCCAAATTCTATCTTTGGTGTGGAAAGGTGTTTGCATGCCTGCTGATGCAATATAATAGGCAGCTTGTTGCAGCTGATACAGCATGCTTATTCAGATTAATGATAATTGTTAGAATTTGTAATTTGCAGATTCAATGCTCGGGCTTTCCTGGAAAGATTTAGAGGGAAAAGTATAATGTTTGTTGGAGATTCATTAAGTCTAAACCAATGGCAGTCACTTACATGTATGCTACATGCTGCGGTTCCTACAGCTAGATATAATCTATCCCGGCATGATGATGTCTCCACATTTACCTTTACAGTAAGTCCACTGTTGTCTCTGTGGAATATGAATTAATAACTTTTAGCTTCTCCTTTCTGTCTGTTTCAATATGACTGATTGCTCTTCTCCATCATATTGTACAATATCAATGCCTTGAAATCAGCCTGATTGGAAGATTCAAACTTTGTTTTGAATCCGAGATGGCCTGACTTATATTATTTGATTATATTTCCTTGATGAGATTATTAGGCAAACCAATTTCAAACCCAAGTATGGCTTGGATCTTAAATGTCTGATTCAAAGCCACTTTGATTCGAGTATTCCATCAACTCATTCTCATATGATTGAAACTGACATACGTCGAACAGCCAACCAGCAGCTGTTTTTCAATCAAGTTGTTTCTGTTAGTCATATGCAAGTATGTTTAGTGATTGAAGAAATTAATAAAGTCATTCAATTTATATAGCAGATCGAAGGACAGTTATTCTACTATGTAGAATTCATCTTGTTTTTGTATTCTTTGTTAGCCTTTTAAAAGACTTAGTTAAATACGATGATGCAGGACTATGGATTGAATGTGATGCTTGATCGCAGCGTGTATCTAGTGGATGTCGTAAGGGAAAGGATTGGGAGAGTTTTAAAGCTTGATTCTTTGAGTGGAGGCAGACTATGGAGACAAATGGACATGCTCATCTTCAACACTTGGCATTGGTGGAGTCGCCGTGGGCCTACTCAGCCGTTAGTTCCACTAACCCCTATCTTTCTTTTCCAATTTTTTACGGGCGCTTGTTATACTTGAAATGTGCATATTTTTAAGCAAGAAAAGAAGTTTTTTCAGAACAATACCCCATTTAGTCTGAGAACATTGAATGAAATGGTTCACTCTTAGAAAAATTTGCGAATAAATTGATATGATCAAATTGGAGCCAATGGAGACACAATTTGTCCTCGGCAGGAGTTTGGGTTTGGTAAGCAGCTTATCTGCCGTTCAGCCATAAGAGTAAAGATGTGTGCACTTGAAACCCCCCCCTGGGTTCAGGCGGGGCCTCGTGTGTTCTGATTAGGTTTATGTTAAATTTCAGAATGGGATGATTTTATTTTATTATAAATGGAAGAACTTACTGTTACTGGTGATGATGCAGATGGGACTACCTTCAAATGGGAAACACAACACTCAAAGACATGGACCGAATGCTTGCTTTTGAGATAGCACTTGGAACATGGGGTCAATGGGTAGACGACAACATCGATTCTACAAGAACGAAGGTGTTCTTCCAAGGCATTTCACCCTCTCACTACAAGTAAGCATAATCTCGTTCCTCTTAACTAATTACTTCATTTTGGATTAATTTATACTGAAATCTGAATTGGATGAACCAGTGGGAGTGACTGGAATGAACCGGGTTCAATAAGCTGCTTGAGGCAAACACAGCCAGTAACAGGTTTCACATACCCAGGAGGAATGCCAGCAGCAGTGACAGTGTTGAAGAGAGCACTAAGCAAGATAAAGAAGCCAGTGACATTACTTGATGTTACCCTACTTTCATTGCTTAGAAAAGATGCGCACCCTTCAATTTACGGTCTGTTTTCCATGGACTGCAGCCATTGGTGTCTTCCTGGTGTTCCCGATGTTTGGAACCAGATTCTATACAACTTCATTTTTTCCGATTCATGATTAATATTACTTATAGTCACCACATTGGCAGATTTGGTTAGGCCATTCTACATTTGATTCACAGTTGTTAGGTTACATGTACACCCTCATTATCTAGTTGAATTTTTGTATGCCATTGTCAAAGTACAGTAGACAGATTAGTTGATATTTTATGGAAATCATAAGCAATAAATCATTGCTTAAAATCCGAGTCCATTTGTTTTCTTTCATTTTGTTGTTCCAAAGATTGATGCTCTTTTCCTATCGCATAAAGTTTATATTTCTGTTGATAATGCTCTTGACCTGGGCAGACTAGCCCTCCAAGGATCAAGTTACCACATTGAGCAAAAGCTTTAGGGTCTGTTTGGATGGGGAGTAAGGAGGGGTAAAGGGGAGTAAGGGAGGGTGAGTACTCTCCTTTACCCATATTTGGAAATAAGAAAAGAAGGGTAAGAAGAAGTTAGGGAGAGTAACTCTTACTCCCACTTATGGCCCTCAACCCTCCATTTTCTTATACTCCAAAATGGAGTGTAAAGAGGAGTAAGGAGGGATAGGAATGAGTAGTTTACATATTTACCCCCATAATTCTTAATATAATATATTTTAATCTATTGAGTGAGGGTATATATATCAATTCCTTCACTTACTCTTATTTACTCTCCTATTCTTTCAAACAAGGTTTAGTCGTTACTCTCTTTAAACTCCCAAACAAGGATAAACAACTTACTCTTGTTTACTCTCTCTTACTCCCACTCCTCCTTACTCTTATTTACTCTTACTCTTCTAACTTACACTCCAAGATTGTTTCGCTTTGCAACACAAAATTTGTGTTTTTGGGATTTTTATAAAAAGAAAAGAAATGAAAAGTGACATGTCAAGTTGAAGGAGTTTTCACCATTTTTACTACTTACCATTCAATATTTGAAAGGTGTAGCCACCAGATATTGAAATAAAAAAGAGACTCTCAAACACCATTCACCAAATGGAAAGAAAATTTGAAGAGATTCATATAGATAAAAAAAAGCATTCTAACTTTCCTTTTCAGTGATCATCAAAACCTCAAATTTTCAATGGAATACAAGGAATATGTATAGCTCGTAACTTGAGAGCTGCCTCTCTCAGTCATCCAAGTTAACAAATGAAAGTACAAGGAATCCTAACTAACTAGTGAAATTAGACTATCTCCAACCAATAGGAGTCTTACAAAATTATGCACAAAAAATATAAAAGGCAAAAGATAACCATGAACTAATTTAATTAGCTGGAAATTCCTTGCAGTTCCACAAAGAAGAGGGGAAGAGTTTTGCTAATCACCCTTAAATATTTCACAAAGTTTTGTTCATTCAAAGCCTGACAAAGTCCCAAGGACAAAACGTTGCAATTTTGGACCTACACTGACTACTTGATGGTTTTGCCTCACATAGAAGATTTTAGTGAGATTCTCTTATTTGTTTTTTAGTTATCGCAAAATAGGTATCTAGACTTTCCATCCATGACTTAATCAAACTTAGTTGGAGCTCATTTAATAGGCCAAATATCAGCTCAAGGTTGACCCATGAAATTGGACTTTTTCTCAGCAACTTGTAGTAAGAGCCTTATTTGAAAAATTCACCACTAACAAATGTACTATGATCCATAATAACTTTCAATGAGCGGTTCAGGACTCTTGTTCCACATGAAATCCCCCTACTTTGAAAGGATTTCACCTCAAATCATTGTAGCCAATCAAATGCATCACTGCCAAATGTCATCAACCAAGAAAATGGACGCTTCCATTGGAATTCAACAACGTTATTGGTGCTATATACCTCATCTCTCTTGAATACATATGTGTTTTTAAAGAGATTAGGGCTGTTTGATTATGAAAATTTAGCCCACAAACCCTGATATTCATAAGATTTTTATAAACACAAATGTAAACGATCGTCACAAGACATTTTGAGACCATTAGATTCCAAACACTCATGCGTTACCTCCACTTTGAGAAAGAGGGTAGTTCTTGACAGGATGATGAAGATTTAGGAATTATAACCTCCTCGGGGCCATCTGCTTCTGGAGCTTCAAGAGAAATGCCAATAATGACTTGGTCATTCTCATGTGAGCTCTCTTCCAAGGTTGTTTGAGAATCTTCCTCATGGATCAAAGTGTTTTTATAATCTTCCAAGAATTTTCCTTCCTTCCTTCCATCAATAGTGAAAAGCACCGGCCTATGAGCCTCGATCTTGCTGTCAGTGTGAGGCGATTGCTCTTTTGGTGTATGAATTAAGAAAATCTAAGTCATGTAACAGATTAGAGTCACCACTGTATTTTTTGAAAATGAAAACCTTCTGAAAAATATTTTTATAAAATAATCCCACAATCTCATATAAGGATTGACTTGACTCCAAGGCAAAAGTTTGCCCATCTACATCACCCATTCAACATGTCCTCTAAATAAGAATTTTCTATATTCCAACAATAGATTTAGTTATATGTAAGTTTGGCCTTTTATTAATGATGCATCCACGTTAGAATTTTTGTGAGACCACTTATTGAACATGCGAAATTTATTTTTTATAAAAGATAAAAGGAATAAAAGATAAATGAAAATAATAAATTTTGTGACCACTTTATCAATAACATAGTTTTACGAACTAGTATGTACAAAGATAAATGAAGGAGGATTAAATAAGAACATGATTATTAAAATTAACAATAGGAAAAGAAAATAAATAAATAATAAAAAGAATATTGATTCATATGTTATTTAGTCATGAGCAGCTTGTTCCGATTTGGCAAAGCAATGGTTCGGGTTCCTAAGGATTCCAAATCAAATGTAAGTGTGGTTGGAGGCTGGTTCGAAAAGTGTTTTATTATAGAAAATGAGAGGAAACAATTTTTTGTAGTTCTAAGAATTTATTTCAGCATAACTTTGTTAGGAAAATCTCTCTCTCTACATGCACAGATGTACACACATGTGTGTGCATGTATGTATGTATGTATAAAGAGAGAGTGGGAAGGGGGGTAGAAAGAAGGGTGGCTTCTAGGAGAGGAAGAACATAAGAGACGCATGGTTGATGTGTGTTGATGGGTGGGGAAGCACTCCTATTTATATTAATAAGGAGAAAGAGGCACTCCCTTAAAATTTGTAGAAACACTGAAGATTATATTCCACGTGAAGATTCTAGGGTTAATTCAACCACAATATACCTTGTGCAGCACACAAGCTTTGGTAACATAGAAGAAAATGTGTCCTGCAATCCACTACAAGAAAACAGGCCCTGGTGGCTTGCCACTTAATTCCAATGGCAGGTTATTAGCCTAGGTAGGATAATTTTCCATGGTCAACTTGTTTGAACATAGCTTTCTCATCCAACCTCTAATTGGTTTAAATTTTTTTTTTGAAAATTCATTCAGTCTAATTTCATATGGATCAAAGTTCATGACAGGTAGATAACGGTGGAGCTAGTTATAGGCCCAAGATTGAGAATGTATTGGTTTATCAACACATCACAATATCCGACCCATATATCTACAATAGCTTATTGGAATTGAGTTTATAGCATGTTGTTGGAAAGCTCTTTAAACAAGAAATGTGTTAGTGTAGGCTTATGTACCCTTTGATCCTTAAGTGGTGTCTTAAATAAGGTATGAGTGATCCTCAATGTCAAATCTTTACAAAATCAACTAGTTTAGCCCTTTGGCCTTTTGGCAATTTTAGAATCTTTGAAATATTTTGACAAAACCTTTATTTTGGAAATTATTTTTCTAGAGACTAAAACCTTTAGGGAGCTCGCAAAAGAGTTACTTTACCACAGGTGAGTGTAGTAAGTTTCATCATCAGGCCGTTAATCCAAGTGGCAGGGAATATGTGTGCAATATGGATTCTGAGGACACATGTTGTGTCTATAGAAGCCCACTTTCACAGAGGCTGACAAGACAAAGGAGAAGTTTATCATGTCATGTAGTATGTATGCAACTGCTTAGGTAGCCCCTAGTGTGTAGTGGTGAGTATGAATGCAGATGCGCATGTAAGTTATACAAGACATGAAATGTGGTAAATGCATATGAGCATGCAAGATGTGCAATATGCAATATGTGCAACAAGCGGGAAGGCCCTCTTAGGGATCTTAGACATCATTCAGCTTATAGGGAAATGGGGTAACATGCGAAGGGGTGAGGCTCTCTCAGGTATTAGAGACCTTGTTTATCTTTGAGGGCAAGGGGAAAGGCCCCTATGGCCAAGCTGAAGCAGGGTTTAGGGTATAAAGTATGCGTTGTCATGCAAAGATGTTGTAAGCATGAAATTGGTGAACACAAGGCTTTAGACTAATTACATGATTGGATGTCCAGTGCATCATCGCTCGGTAATGACAATTACATAACATATTGAGGGTGAAACAACATTATACTTGAATTCCTAGTAGATAGTCCGTACACACAAAAAAAAATTTGGTTATAGTAGGCATTCCTAAAGAGCTTCTAAAAGCATTTAAAAATCCAAATATTTGAAATAATTTCAAAAGAGGGGAAAAACCTAATTTAAGAGCAACTTGCAGGCATAGAGGCTTGAACCTGTGGCCTAAAGTGGTGCATTGCCTCACACTAATCTACTCCAAATCAATATATTTAATCATTGAATGCCAAAACATAAGCTTGACCCAAAGTGCAACTTGGAGCCCTAGCGAGTAGTAGCCGCTGATGGGCCTATAATCAGGCCAGCAGTGCATTTTTATGATTTGCACCTTATTTTTAACCCATACTAGGGCCAAAGCTATTTGAATCTATATAATTTGATTCCTAATCAAGAGAGATTTTTTAAGATATATTATAAGCTTATGATGAGGAGCAAGTTCCGAGCTTGGCTACTTTCACTAGTAAGGGTCTTAAACCAAGTTAGTCCAATATTGACCATAGGTGAAAGACTAGGTTCCCCTAGGTTAATATTGACTTAGGACCCTTGACAAGGTCTAAGTAGGATTATGGAAGGTGGTTGGGCCATTAGTAACTCTAAATAAGGAGTTAACCATTTAATCCTCCCAAAACCACCTCATTAGCTCATTTTGAGTTTTTGGGAAGAATATTTTGCTTCATTTCTAGCTCCAATTTAACCAGGCAAATGAGCTCTAATTTTTGCAAATTTTACATGAATGGAAAGCCCCAAATGTCTATTTTCTAAGAATATTGAATCGCACTCAAACGCGAAGTATTGAGAAAGTTACGGGCTAAATACCAAGCAGGAGTTGGTCTAGGACTGGAAAGTGCACATTTTTGATCATGGGCTTAATTGAGGAGGTTACAGCTGTAATTTTAGAGATTAATCCTTATGAGATGATTCTTCACACACAAGGGAAGAGTCAACAATTGGTGGCACCTCCATTGGAGGAGTGAAGCCATCTCAAGGCTCTCCAGAAGCTGGAGGATAAATCCTGGAAAATGCAGCTCATAGTGATTGTAATTATCTTAAGCATCTTGATTTATTTTCTTAAGATATTTTTGTAAGGTTTCTATTGACCCACTTGCCCTACTAATGCATAGCTAATTTGCCCTCTCATGGGGTATTTATGGACAATTACCTCCATAAAAAATCAGATTCGGTGAATGATATGAGAGCTTGAAGTTTGATTTTTCTCAAAACCTTACATTCTTTATCTCTCTTAAGAGGGTGGTGATTTGAATCTTCCATTTAATCTAATCCTTGGTGCTAGAGGATTAGAGAGTAAGTTGATTTATCTACTTACTACCTATTTCAAGTGTTGAATATACTCCATTAGAGACTTTCTTTTTGGGAACTCTCTCTCTCTCTTTTGGTTCATCTTTGGAGAGTGTTGTATTTAGGAGTACTTACCCACAAGAGGGGGTGAATTGTGGTGTTCGATTTTCGCGTACTTACTGACAAACACCCTCCTGATTGCAGAGGTTGTTTTTGAATTACAAACAACCTTCTGACTTGTTTGCACTAGATGTTTTCAATTTGCTCAAAGGCGAAAATCAACAAGATAAATGCAGAAATAAAGCACACACAATTTTTCCGTGGAAAACACCTCTAGCCCAACTGAGGTGTGAAAAACCACGACCTACCTCGTGTAGGATTTAACCACTTTCACTAACGGGCTTCACACGTTACAAATGTAACACACCTTGTTACAACTTGCAACCACGTAACCTTCTTTTCTAAGAAAGGTTACACCACGTCCAAATCTCACCAGATTGGACACGTCCAAAGTCCACACGACTGAGGACCACTCACTCACTTTTCTGATCCAAGATCAGGGTTACAAAACACCTTACGGGGGTGCTTCTGATTTAAGCAGATGTAAGGTACAATGAGGTCCTAGTATGCCAATATCTTGAAAGCTCAGCTTAAACACAACTTGTCTCGGTTTTTCTTTTCTCAAGAGTAGCTCGAAAAATTCTTCTCACTAGAAAAACCACTTTTGCACTTCTCCCTTTTTGCGTATGTTGTGTATGTTTCTCGTTTTTTCTCCTCTTTTTGAATGGGAGTGAAATGTTGAGATTTTAAACAAAAAATCCAACGGTCAAAAACAAGGAGGAGTGATAAAATCAGCTATGTTTAGCAAAGAAAGATTTTTGCTTAGCACAAAGAATTCCAACGGCTAAAAGATCAATGAGGATAGAGTTTTCCCAATATTGTAGGGATTTGATTTTTGGAAGATAAAAGTCTATCTTTTCCCCTTTAAAAATAGCCGTGAGATACATGGGAAAGAATCTCAGCTTTAATTTTGAATTAATCACTTCCCAAAGGATAAGAAAGAAATATTTTCGGTTTTGGTAAATATTTTCCAAAATCAGTTTTGCAAATCTCCCAAGGGATTTTCATATCAAAAAGATTTTCTACAGCTTAAATTGCTGTCTTGGAATTTTATCAAAATATATTAGAGCTTTTGGCCAACCAAAATAAGTTTTCCAAAGTAACCGGGTTTGGCCGTTGCAGTTCAGAAACACCCTAGGTACCCTGTTTACAGGGTTGTTCAAACTTGGTGTTCTGAAGCAAATAGCGCAACCGATTCAAGAGTGGTTAGTTAGAGACTTTTCAAGATTGGCATATTAACAAGAGTCTAAAAAATAAAACCTAAATTACCCAAGACATCTTGTTGTAGATCCAGTCATCTTGTTCAAGACGAATACGCTGCCCCAACCACCTAGACCAACCTGTTTGCCAGGTTGTTCTTGTATCGCTTGAGTTCAGAAAGGCCTGTTTGCTGGATTGTCCTTGAAACACCTAGCCTGTTTGCCAGGTTGTTCTTGTATTGCTTGAGTTCAGAAACTGATCTTAACACACAATCAACTCATCGAGGTGGTGTTCTTGACTTGAGCGTGAGTCGTCAAGGTATGAGACCTGTTCTTAAGACTTGTTCTCAACATTCAGCAAACAAGTTAAGACGCATATTGAAAATAACAGTGTATGCCTGTTTGGAGAACTTTGTTTGGAGCAACATTACTTAAGAGCATTTTACACTTGGGTTTGTTGTCATCAAAACTGAATATACTAATTCAACAATTTTCCCCTTTTTGATGATGACAAACCAAGTGTCCATATTGACAAAAAAATTTAATGCTGATAGGGATCCACGTAGGTACAAGGAGTTAGTCAGGGTCAGGTTCATTCGTCACACTTTGTCAATAGGTTACACTATTCTTCCCCCTTTTGGCATCATTAAAAAAACAAGAACAACAGGACGGTTGCATGAAAAGCATATAAAGCATTGCAAATAGATATTTCATTGCAAAAAAAACAGTACAATGCCAAACCAACAAAAAAATAGATATTGACAATCAGGGAGCAGGGGGTGGTTTAGTTTGCAGAGGAGGAATGCTGGGGGCAAGGGTGGAGAGAAGGGCAAGCAAATCTTCATGGCGTTTGGCGGAGAGGGCTTGTTCCTCAGCAAGAGCAGCCTTGACGGCTGAGAGCTCATCCTTGAGGCGAGCATTGTCCTCAAGAACGGCCTCAACCTTGATGGAAGGTTGCCCAGAAACAGGTGGTCGAGGTGGTCGACGACCCTGTTTGGAGACTGACCCTTCGCCAATCTCATAGCCACACCCTAGCAGGGTGTCAAGCCCAATCTCATCAATGATTTGGGCCGCCACTCTCCGTGTGAGCAATATCCCAAAGTGCTCAAACACCCTTGTCAGCAGAAACCCATAGCCAAGAACATGTGCCCGGATTGGTTCCTCCCGATCCAGTGGGTCCACCAGACATTGATTGAGGGCATCTGCTGAGTTTCGCCCTTGACCTCGCGGAATTGTGTTCTTGATGGTGAACATAAACAGTAGTTGGTGCAGGGAGGTCATTTCACCCTTCTTAACCGAGAGGGGTGTTCTCAGGCCCTGTTTCTGACTGAGGCGTTGGGACACCTCAAGGAGCCTGGATGTTGCCAGGGCAGTTTTGTCTTCCCTCACATACATAGCAAAGCCTTGTGAGGGCACACGCAATATTTTCCCAAGTGTGGGCGCATCAACCTTAATGCCTTGCCCATTTACCAAACTTGTCACCATCCCTTTGGTGACACTGCAGTTGGTGTAAAACTCAGCCAACTCAGGCACAGAACACCCCAACTGGGTGTTTGCAAACAAGTCGAGCCAGCCTTGGGCTCGCAACTTGCTCAGGAACACCCCCAGACCATGTTCCTCAAAAAAACGTATATTCACTACCTTCCCTCTGACGACATTGCGCTTAAGCAATTGTGCATATTTGTCAGACATAGGAGAGGGAGTGGACTTCTTTGGGCGTTTGGGAGGAGGAACAGAGGTGGTAGCGTCTGGTAGGGGAGCTGTTCTGGGCTTTCTTTTGAGGGGTGAGGTTCCAGGAGAGGGCTTCATAGCAGGTTTAGAGGTGGATTTTGGAGGAGCTTGATCTTCAGAGGACTCGGAGAACACCGGTGTCCCCTGTTTGAAAGAGGTGCTCTCAGAGTCAGAACTCGAGAACTCCTCGGTAGAAGAAGAGGAAATCTCCTCGATAATTGGAGCAGAGGGTTTGGAGATACGGGGAGCGGATTGAAAAGCAATTCTGGCAGATTTGCGAGAAGGCTTGGAGGATTTGGGAGAAGAGGGAGTTTGAGAGGGCTGAGACCTTGGTTGTGGCCTTGTTCTTGGCCTTCTGCTGCGCCTGGCCACTATTTTTACCTCTTTTCTTTTTTCTCCGGTTTGAGCAACCGGAGTAGTGAGTTCAGCCTCAGAGAGAGAATCCTTCTCCTGACTCTCCTCTGATGTCTCATCGACATTCAAATCCTCCACACACACGGCGTCAAAAGGGTTTTTCCCTGTTTCTGGCACTGTTTCAGGAAACATCCCAAAAGAACAGGGTTCGAAATTATCACTAAACCCTTCAGGGGTTTCCAAGATTTTGTCTTGAGGTCTCGATGGTGCACCCTCCGACTCTACTTTAAGGGGACATGCAATTGACCCCACAAGAAACACCAATTCCCTTCCACAATTGAAGGGAATATCGTCCATCCCTATCCCTACTGATTTTAGGGACAAGCTTTTCAGAAATCTGAAAGGCTTGTACAGGATTGGGCGCGGGGGAGCAGGGATTGAGGACGCACAAACCAGGGCTTTTGAGTTGGAGGTGTGGTTGGAAGCCATTGTTGCTAGAGGAGAGAGATTAGGGTTTTAGGCTGTTTGCGGGGTTTGTTTCTGAAAAGAAGAACTGAGAACAGGGCATTTAAAGCGAGAGAGAGGGCACCCCAAAAACTTTTAAAGATCTCTTGATTTGCAACGGGTGAGAACATTAAAAGCGTGTGCCTTGGGAAGGAGGGAGGTTTAAAGAGAACACATTCCCATGCGCATTGAACAACCAAGGGACGTACCTGTTCTTTCCGCTCGATCAAGATACCTGCCTGTTCTTTGCCGTTTGATTTTGACTCATTTGAACTGGGGGTGGCAGAGTTGCTCCAATGACCCTTAGTACATCCCCTTATGCTGCACTCTTTTAAAAAACACGCAATTCGAGTGTATGCACTCATTGTACATAAATCACATTAGTTGCTAATGAGATTTGCAAACAAGGGGAGAGAACAAGGTGTAGAGGTTGTTTTAACCAAACCTAGTTCATGTCTTGGAAACAAGTATCTCAGGGTGTTCTTACCAACCCTAGTTCCAGTCTATTTCTTTCAAATTGATCTCTAGCTAGTGCCTTAGTAATTATATCAGCAATTTGATTTTTCGTTGTGCAAAAATTCATAGAAATTAAACCCTTTTCAACATTATCTCTCAAGAAATGATGTCGAATGTCAATATGCTTTGTTCTTTTATGTTGACATGGATTTTTGGTAATGTTAATTGCACTTGTGTTATCACAAAAAATAGGAATGCATCCAGTGTCAACACAAAAGTCCTTAAGTTGTTGTCTTATCCACAACAGTTGAGCACAACATGAAGCTGCTGCAACATATTCAGCTTCTGCTGTGGACATGGCAACTGAATGTTGCTTCTTGGTAGCCCAAGATACCAAACAAGGTCCAAGAAAGTGAGCCATACCTGAGGTACTCTTTCTATCAACTAGGAATCCAGCGTAGTCAGCGTCAGCATATCCAACAAGATCAAAATTGCAACCTCCAGGATACCATAAAGTTAAATTGGGTGTATGTTTCAAATATCTTAGTATCCGTTTAACAGCTTTAAGATGAGTCTCTTTAGGGCAAGACTGAAAACGGACACATAAACCGACACTGAAAACAATGTCGGGCCTACTAGCGGTAAGGTATAAGAGTGACCCTATCATGCCCCTATAGAGTTTCTTCTCAACTGAGGAACTCCCATCATCCATTACCAACTTAGTAGAAGGAGAAATGGGAGTATCAATGGGCTTGGCCGACTCCATCCCAAAACGCTTAAGTAGTTCTTTAATATACTTTTGTTGATGGATCATGGTGCCGTTTGGAGTTTGCTTGATTTGTAAGCCTAAGAAAAAGTTAAGCTCACCTATCATGCTCATCTCAAACTCACTCCTCATCATATTGAAAATTCATTGCATAAATCATGATGAGTTGCACCAAATATAATGTCATCAACATATATTTGGACAATCAATAAATGTTCCCCCTTAGATTTTAAAAACAAGGTATTGTCTACCTTGCCTCTTCTAAAATCATTTTTAATTAAAAAACTTGACAACCGTTCGTACCAAGCTCTAGGAGCTTGTTTTAGGCCATAAAGAGCTTTGTCGAGTTTGAAAACATGGTTAGGAAATTCACTGTTTTCAAAACCAGGGGGTTGTTTGACATACACCTCTTCTTTAAGGTATCCGTTGAGGAATGCACTTTTCACGTCCATTTGATATAACTTGATTTCCATATGAGCTGCAAAGGCTATTAGGATTCGAATAGCCTCAATTCTAGCAACTGGTGCAAAGGCTTCTTCATAATCGATCCCTTCTTCTTGGTTATACCCTTGAACAACCAGCCGTGCCTTGTTCCTAGTGACTGTTCCTGACTCATCCAGTTTGTTTCGGAACACCCACTTGATTCCAATGATTCTTCTCTCTGCAGGTTTAGGTACCAGGTGCCATACTCTGTTTCTTTCAAATTGATGGAGCTCTTCTTGCATTGCCGTGACCCAATCTGAATCGGCAAGAGCTTCATTCACATTCTTTGGCTCAATGTTAGAGAGAAAAGCATAGAAAGCACAAAAATTCTTAAGCTTAGACCTAGTTTGCACTCCACTATTAATATCAGACAGAATTTGATGAAGGGGGTGTGAACTATGGTGCTTCCATGGTCGTGGAGTAAGTGGATCCACAGACACATGCTCTACTCTAGCCGGAATATTTGAAGAATCAGGCTCACGAACACCTCCTGAGCCTGTTTTTGCACCTGTTTGTAAGCCTGTTCCTGAAGAACATGGTCCCGAACATGGTTCAACGGTGTTTCCCCCTGTTTGTTCACCTTGCCTGCCGTTTGAGGAACAACTTCTGGGCCTGTTGTCTCCATGGTGTTCTTACCTTGTCTCTCATGGAGCAACACTTCTTTTCAAACAAGACCTAATTCAAATTCTTCCTCCTGTGCATTATTCTCACTCAACGAGTTAGATTCGTCAAAAAGCACATGCACACTTTCCTCAACGTACAAGGTTCTTTTGTTAAAAACTTTGTATGCCTTGCTGTGAGAGGAATAACCGAGAAATATTGCCTCATCAATCCTGGGATCAAACTTTCCTAAAGCATCCTTCCCATTATTATGCACAAAACACCTACAACCGAATGTTCTTAAATGCATAATGTTGGGCTTTCTGCCCTTGAAGAGTTCGTAGGGAGTTTTGTTCAAAATAGGTCTAATCATACATCTATTCATAATGTAACATGATGTGTTCAAAGCTTCTGTCCAAAAGTTCCTAGGGAGACCACTAGCAATAAGCATTGTCCTAGTCATGTCTTCTAGGGTGCGGTTTTTACGCTCAACCACCCCATTCTGTTGGGGTGTTCTTGGGGCCAAGAAGTTATGATCGACACCATGCGTATTACAAAATTCTGTAAAACTTGTATTTTCAAATTCAGTACCATGATCAGACCTCAAGCTAACCAATGAGTGTCCTACTCTCTTTTCAACCTTTTTGAGAAAGGCAGTAAAATTCTCAAAAGTTTCATCCTTGGAGGCCAAGAACAGGGTCCAAGTAAATCGAGAGTAATCATCCACTATGACAAGCACATACCTCTTCCCACCTCCACTTGTTATCCTCATAGGACCACATAGATCAATGTGTAGTAATTCAAGAGGTCAGGTAGTGCTAACACACCTTTTTGATTTAAAAGACAATCTGACTTGTTTTCCTTTTGCACAAGCTTCACAAACCTTGTCATCATCGAATTTGATGGAAGGTAGTCCAACAACTAGGTCTTTGGAAACAAGTTTGTTCAAAAGAGTGAGACTTGCATGACCTAGTCTCTTGTGACAGAGCATTATATCATCATTTAAAGTGCTCAAACAAGTCAGGTTGTTTTGGGGAAGTGTGGAAATACATACTTTGTAAATATTTTTGTGACGCTTCCCCTTCAATACAACGTCTCCTGTGTTAGCATTGACAACCAAGCAATGTGTTCGTGAGAACACCACTAGATTGTTCTTGTCACACAGTTGAGACACACTTAGTAAATTATGCTTTAAACCATCAACTAAGTGCACATTATCAATTGAGTGAGAGAGAGTTTTACCAATGCTACCTATATCGACAATTGTCCCAGACTTGCCGTTTCCAAAAGCCACGCTCCCACCAGTTGAAGCTGTAAGTGAGAGAAAGTTTGATTTTTCTCCGATCATATGCCGCGAACACCCACTATCAACATACCACAGCTGCCTGTTTTCAAGATTATTTTCTGAGCTATTTGCCAGGGTGTTTCTTACCCTGTTTGCTGGGTTATTTGCGGGGTTGTTCTCTCTCACTTCAGCCTGCAAAACAAATCAAGGGTTAGTTTTGGGAACCCAGATCCACTTGGGTCACATTCTTTTAGACAAATAAAGCTCATCTTTTCTAATCCAGATTTCTTTCACATACCTTTCATTCTTTTCAATGGCATACCTTCTTGAAGGACATGAATATTGATAGTGACCAGTTTTACCACAATGAAAGCAAACAATGTTTTCAAGTAATCCCACATACTTTCTATGAATTGGATAAACTGTTCGTTTAGGCTTATACCCAAGTCCCTTTTTGTTTCGACTGTGGTGAGTGTTTAACCAATCAAGGGCTTGTGAGGACTTGTTCCACAACCTGTTTGTGGCAAGGTCGTGTTCTGTGCATTTTGCTTTAGCCGACAGGTTCTTGTTTTCAGCAAGCAAAACTTCGACCTTTTCTTTAGGCCCAAGGGTTTCCTTTTCAGCCTTGGCTTGATTGGTAGTATATTTTACTTCGTTCAAGATCAAGGTCTCCCTAAGGTCATTTATGGTTTGATGTGAAGTTAGAATTTCTCTTTCAGCCTCAAGTTTCTCATTCTTAAGGATCTCATTTTCTAGTTCCAGGTTTCGGACATCTCGTTTCAATTCAGCACAAGTATCCATCAAGGTATACAAAAGTTTTTCGAGAGTTGCTTTATTGAGACCACGTACCTTGTTCTTGAGATCAGTCAAGCTGTTTGTGGATTCATCATCTGAGGCTGAGTCACTTTGTGCCATGAGAGCTACAGCATCTCCTTCACTTTCAGATTCACCTTCATCCTCAGAAGAGTCTCCCCAGGCAGCAAGCATAGCCTTCGAGAATCTTTTGCCGGAGTTGTTCACAGGTTGTTTTCGAACCTGTTTTCTGGGTTGTTCGAACTCCTGCTCTTCTCGAAGCAGAGGGCAGTTTTTCACAAGGTGATCTGGTTTGCCACATTTAAAACACCCTGTGAACTGTTCTCGGGGGTGTTTCTGGATTTACTGAAGTCCTTTCTTTTGCTGTTTTCTTTGACCTTTTTGAAGAATTTCTTGAACTTTCTTGTCATTAAGGCCATCTCTTCATCCTCAAGGTCAGAGTCATCATCCTCTTGTGCCTTCAAGGCAAGCCCACGATCCTTCTTCTGCTCCTCTTTTTGTTGTGAGTTCTTTCTGAGTTCATAGGTTTGAAGATTGCCAATCAACTCGTCGAGTGTGATCTTGTTCATGTCTTTAGCTTCTTGGATGGCTGTCACCTTCGCTTCCCAAGACCGAGGCAAAATCCTTAGAATCTTCCTCACCAGCTTTTCTGTGGTGAAGGATTTTTCCAGGGATTTTAGCTCGTTTGTTATGTGGGTGAAGCGTGTGTACATATCCATCACGTTCTCACGATCACCCATATCAAACAACCATATTGCCTCATGAGTAGCTCAATACGTGATTGTTTGACTTGACTTGTTCCTTCATGAGCTACTTGGAGGGCATTCCATATCTCCTGGGCTGACTCACACTCCGAGACACGTGTATATTCATCTGGACCTAGGCCAAAATATAATAGCTTCTTGGCCTTGGCATTCTTTTCCATTTTCTTATAGTCTTCAGCATCAAACTCTATGGGTTCCTTGGGAACCTTCTTACCATCTTCAAGCACCTTGGTGGGAACAAGGGGCCCGTTCTTGATGAGCATCCATAACTCATAATCTTCTGCCTGAATATAGTTCTCCATCCTATTCTTCCACCAACTATAATGTTGGCCGTTGAAATAGGGTGGACGAGTAATGGATTGCCCTTCAAGGATTCCTTGTGGTGTACTCATCTTCAGAATCTCTCAAGGTGTTAGCCCTTTTGTGAGAGAACCTGCTCTGATACCACTTATTGTATTTAGGAGTACTTACCCACAAGAGGGGGGGTGAATTGTGGTGTTCGATTTTCGCGTACTTACTGACAAACACCCTCCTGATTGCAGAGGTTGTTCTTGAATTACAAACAACCTTCTGACTTGTTTGCACCAGATGTTTTCAATTTGCTCAAAGGCGAAAATCAACAAGATAAATGCGGAAATAAAGCACACACAATTTTTCCGTGGAAAACACCTCTAGCCCAACTGAGGTGTGAAAAACCACGACCTACCTCGTGTAGGATTTAACCACTTTCATTAACGGGCTTCACACGTTACAAATGTAACACACCTTGTTACAACTTGCAACCACGTAACCTTCTTTTGTAAGAAAGGTTACACCACGTCCAAATCTTACCAGATTGGACACGTCCAAAGTCCACACGACTGAGGACCACTCACTCACTTTTCTGATCCAAGATCAGGGTTACAAAACACCTTACGGGGGTGCTTCTGATTTAAGCAGATGTAAGGTACAATGAGGTCCTAGTATGCCAATATCTTGAAAGCTCAGCTTAAACACAACTTGTCTCGGTTTTTCTTTTCTCAAGAGTAGCTCGAAAAATTCTTCTCACTAGAAAAACCACTTTTGCACTTCTCCCTTTTTGCGTATGTTGTGTATGTTTCTCGTTTTTTTCTCCTCTTTTTGAATGGGAGTGAAATGTTGAGATTTTAAACAAAAAATCCAACGGTCAAAAACAAGGAGGAGTGATAAAATCAGCTATGTTTAGCAAAGAAAGATTTTTGCTTAGCACAAAGAATTCCAACGGCTAAAAGATCAATGAGGATAGAGTTTTCCCAATATTGTAGGGATTTGATTTTTGGAAGATAAAAGTCTATCTTTTCCCCTTTAAAAAATAGCCGTGAGATACATGGGAAAGAATCTCAGCTTTGAATTTTGAATTAATCACTTCCCAAAGGATAAGAAAGAAATATTTTCGGTTTTGGTAAATATTTTCCAAAATCAGTTTTGCAAATCTCCCAAGGGATTTTCATATCAAAAAGATTTTCTACAGCTTAAATTGCTGTCTTGGAATTTTATCAAAATATATTAGAGCTTTTGGCCAATCAAAATAAGTTTTCCAAAGTAACCGGGTTTGGCCGTTGCAATTCAGAAACACCCTAGGTACCCTGTTTACAGGGTTGTTCAAACTTGGTGTTCTGAAGCAAATAGCGCAACCGATTCAAGAGTGGTTAGTTAGAGACTTTTCAAGATTGGCATATTAACAAGAGTCTAAAAAATAAAACCTAAATTACCCAAGACATCTTGTTGTAGATCCAGTCATCTTGTTCAAGACGAATACGCTGCCCCAACCACCTAGACCAACCTGTTTGCCAGGTTGTTCTTGTATCGCTTGAGTTCAGAAAGGCCTGTTTGCTGGATTGTCCTTGAAACACCTAGCCTGTTTGCCAGGTTGTTCTTGTATTGCTTGAGTTCAGAAACTGATCTTAACACACAATCAACTCATCGAGGTGGTGTTCTTGACTTGAGCGTGAGTCGTCAAGGTATGAGACCTGTTCTTAAGACTTGTTCTCAACATTCAGCAAACAAGTTAAGATGCATATTGAAAATAACAGTGTATGCCTGTTTGGAGAACTTTGTTTGGAGCAACATTACTTAAAAGCATTTTACACTTGGGTTTGTTGTCATCAAAACTGAATATACTAATTCAACAGGGAGATTGGTCTTCAACATCCATTGGGCTCATCTATATGTATTTCATACCTTTATTTGGAAAAATGGAATTTAGCATGCATCATTTAGTATCATAGTAAAATGATCTTATCTCTTAGTAAGCATCCATTCCAACCATCCTTGTGTTGGAATTGCTTAACGTTTCCCCCTTTTATACCATTTCATCATTAGTTCTTCCTCTCTAAATCTCTTATGTAGTCCACAAAGAACCTAATTATGGCCAAACACAATCCTCAACCTAAACACATCCCTAAAACTCCACAAAAAGGCCAAAAACATAAAACTAGAAATTTGGCACTGCTACCCCGTGCCATTGGTTTTTACAACATTTATCACCTAATGTTGGCATTAATTGAGCAAGGAAAAACACCAATGCAGTATGCGAACACTACTTTCGTCTATTATAATGAGTAGCAAATATATGAAGGTAGAGGGAGCTATCTTAGAAGATGTCTTTGATTATCTCTTTGATGTTGGAGTTGGAAAATTCTTATATGAAAAAGAAAAGAAATATCTTCATGAATTATTTGAAAAATGGGATCCAGAGCATCTTCAACTTGATGAAGATTTTCATGATTATCTGGATAATAATGGACTGAAAAACATTATTGGAGAAAAGGGCATATAGAATCTCAATATGGATGACTAGCCTTATCATAATTAAAGGCTCTGAAAAGTTGTTGCTCCATATTGTACTATTCTGTCAAGCGTCAAGTCAATAAAATAATGTTGTCTACTGTAGCCATGTGATGACAGTTGTAGTTATGTGAAATTATCAGTGCGTACTGCAACCATTATGGTATCCTATGTAATCTGATCCCCACTATAAAAGGAGAGGCTGAGTGCTGAAAGAAAACATGATCATTTGAACATACTTGAGCAAAAGGGAAGCCGAGTATCTCCATTTCTCTATGAACAAGAATCTCTAATGATCTTGGTAGCTTAAGTCCCTCTTCAATCTTTCCGTTGTAATATTTCCACTTTTAAGCTTTCAATAAAAGTAGTTTCCTAGTAGGGAACGTTATTCAATTGAACATTATGTATTGAATATTATAATTTCTTGATTAAAGTTCCGTTAACCTTTAAAATATAAAAACCTTGATTAGTGACTACAGTTTGAGGTAGGAAATAAAATGAATTTGTGCTGTGCCTGATCTAAGGAAGGTGTGGTTGAAATTAGCAATCTGTGTAAATTGGAAGCTAACAGAACACCAGGGTCCAACACCGACTAAGTTGAGGTAATGTTTTAAACTCTCTAATTAGGTTTCAATTAGTTTGATAAGCATGGTGTGCCTATAACTACATAAAATATAATATTTATGATAAGTAGTAGATTGTGATAATTAGTGTTAGTAAAGTCATTATAAGAAATTCAATCAGTTAAAACAAGTATATTTTTCGAAAAAACCCTAAAAATACCTTATTTGCATATCTTACCCAAATTTGGGATCTTTCTCTAATTGTCAAAAGTTCTGGGTCACGAAAACGAAAAGCTAAAAAGGTAGTAAAAATTTTTTTTAAAAAAAAAGATCTCAGGGTAGTTAAAAATTAATGCAGAAAGTTCATTCAATTTGATATGTGCAAAATACCCACTTGATGAACTAGAATACAACTCCAAGCAAAGAGTAAACCTAAAGCAAATAAATCTTGTGGATTTTGATTTTTAAAAGGACTTGAACCACCAATAATCTGATATGTCTAAGATAAAGGCTAAGTCACCGTATAGACTGATCAACCTACCATTTAATCTTACAAAGTCTAAGCACTAAAGATTGAAATAAAGGGAGGACTTACAATCACCACTCTCAAAGAGAGATAAATAAAATGAGATTTTGTAGTGATATAAAGGCAATAAGTTTTTTCATTCAATAAGCCAAACCTGAAAATCTGAAAATAATACAAGAAATCAAGCCATTTATAGTGAAGTGTCCTCCTCTCTAAGCTTTATATAAATCAATAGAATTTTAAAGAAAACAACCAACAACATTCTAGCTAGTTATACAATTAAAACAAAAAAAAAAGGGAACCACTAAATAAAATGCAAGGTTACAATTCACTACACTTGTACTTGCCTGATGGCACCCAATACCATCCTAAATGGAGGAATTTAGGATAAATATTCAATGAGAAATTAGATTGAAGTATCTGCCAGCTTCCCATGAAAGTTTAACCCTAAATCAACCATTTGTTAGCCTATTAAGCTCATACTTAAAATCATGCATACCCAAACCTGCAATGATCCTTGTCCAATTTAAGGTTCACAACACCTTCGATACATGAAATCTAAAGGTGATCCATGGCTTGTTTGAAAATAGATATATGGGGATATCCATCCATGTATAGTTTGACGAAATTGGAGCCTATTTGTTCATTCAAAACTGAGCTAGAAGTTAGGGAGAATATTCTGCCCACAATCTGGAAAATTTGCCTATGATATGGAAAATAAAAACAAGTGGCCATGGAGGAAAGATATCATTAATCTCCTTATTTAAGGCCACTAACTGCCTCGTCACCTTTTTTTAGGCTTACTTAGGCTCCTTCAAGGGCCCCAAGACATCAATGACCTTAGAGGACCAAGTCTTTGAGCCCATTTCCAAGAGTTATTACTGCTTCTACTTGAATCATGGTCATGGTTTGGAGTAGATTGAACCTGGCAATTTGCTCTGCATCACAATGTTCGGCAGATTCTTCAAGCTTGAATGAATCTAAAATTACTCATTCTGCCTATTTGATTTTTTTCTAAGAATGGTCAGATAGATCATGTTTCTCATTTATGTCAGAAATTATATGAGCAATTGTGTCAAAAATAACAGCTTAAATACTTAAATGCTCAAAACAAGAGTTGGGTATCAATATGAGTCCCCCAGTCACACTCATTACACTTACAGAAGATGCCCCTAAATGACCAATGCAAAAAATATAATAGTGATTGTAAAGGATACTAACTAGGTTAAGAAGCAGTTTCACCAACAAGAGGGTTGACGCGCATAAGCTAATTCTATAGTGGGTTTGATGCAGTGCAAGATGGGTCTTGAGGTGAGCTTGGGCATTAGTGTAAATGAGGGAAGTTAGATTAAGCCTATGGAGGCATTCTTGAAGTTTACTAATTAGGTTTCAAATAAGCTAAACAAGAGAGCATGCTAAGCAATAGGGATCAGACATGACTCTCCTAACTTCTTTTATGAGTATTGGATGTCTGCCGTTAAGTGTATGGTGCAAATGACGGGTCATGAACTCATTTAAAGAATAAACAAGTGTAACTACAGGTTGGTAGTAGAAACAGATGTGTTAGGTTTTGTGTGGCTCAAATCCCATTGAATCAGCATACCATAGAACACCTGAGGCCTTGGCCACGTCCAGTGGCCAAACACGCTCCAGCTACGGCTTCCAGTGGGCTCTATGAACGGTCCGTGGGACAGACTATTGTCCGTGGTGAGCGCAGCAACAGCTTTTTTGCTAAGGTTTCCTCCGACTCAACCCTCGATCTCTTTATAAGGAGACTAGCCTTGGCTTAATGAAAGATCATAAAACACATCAAGAACACAAGTTATTAGTCTACTATTCTTGTTTTATGAGAGAGTGTTCTGAGTGAATTTGTAATCGCTAATTGATCTCTCTTTGGGGGCACATCGTCCTGAGATCAATTCTGTACTCTCTCATCACCATAGTGGTTTTTTGCTCGTCGCTGTCTGTGGCTTTTTCCGTTTTGGATTTTCCATGTAAATCTTGGTGTTACCGATGCCTGTTTTCTTCATCTTATTCTATTATCGTATTTCCTGATTCCTCATCGCTTTCACTCAAATCCTAAACTGATCCTAACAAGTGGTATCAGAGCCCGGCTATAGGATGGCAATAGTCACAAAATTTGATATTCCTAAATTCCATGGGAAGATTAATCTTAATATTTGGAAGGTCCAAATGATGGTTGTCCTCATCTATAATGGCTTGAAGAAAGCTCTTGGTAGTAAAACCAAGAAACCTGCCACCATGATAGACGAATAGGGGGATGAGCTTGATGAAAAGGCTATTTCGACGATTCAGCTGTGCTTGGCAACCCTTTCTCCGTGAAGTTCTGGATAAAACCACCACAGCATATCTCTAGCTTCGATTAGAAGCACTACATGTGACCAAGAGCCTAGCAAACAAGGTTCGTCTAAAGGAACGCCTGTACACATGTTCCATGGCAGAAGGTACTCCTATCTAAAACCACCTTAACAAGTTTAACTCTATTATCTTTGATCTGGAAAGTATGGACGTGAAAATCGAGGAAGGGGACAAAGTGATATTGTTGGTTGTCTCCTTACCCCCCCTCCTATAAGCACTTTAAAGAAATCTTGTTATACAGTAACAATGAAACTTTATGTTTTGAGGATGTTAAGGGTAACTTATTGTCGAAAGAAAAGTTTGATCTTGAAGTGCATTCTGATGACAAAGACGTAGGTTGTCAGTAAGAGGGAGAACCTAAAAGGTGGGCACTAGTAGGAGAAACTCCATATCAAAGTCAAAGGGATGTAAATCTAGCAAATTCTACAAATACTGCAAGAAGCTAGGGCACCTAGTTGCTAAATGTTAAAAGATGAAGAACAAGAAGGAAAAGGAAGAGAGAAACAATCAGTTTGCAGATGCTTCGATTGTTAACTCTAGGTCCGATGGTGATGTCTTGCTTGTCACCACTACAGGTAACAGAGGTGCTACAGAGTGGGTTCTAGATTCTGACTGCACCTATCATATGTGTCCTCATATGGACTGATTTTTGACATATGAGCTGCTGGATTTAGGCATTGTCCTTATGGGCAATGACACTCAATGCAATGTCATGGGCATTGGCACCATCCAAATCAAAACCTATGATGGTATATTGAGGACTCTTTCTAATGTCTGTCATTTTCTTGGCCTGAAGCGCAACTTGATTTCACTTGGCACCATTGAATGAAATGGGTCTAAGTATTCAGCTAAACGAGGAGTTTCGAAAATCTCTAAGGTGCTGTGGGTCTCATTAAGGGAGAAAGACGTGGTAGTCTCTACATTCTCCAAGGTACTACTGTGACTGACTCTATTGTAGTCACCACCACCTCATCTGAAGTAGATCATACTCAACTGTGGCAAGCTCGCTTGGGCCACATGACTGAGAAAGGAGTGATGATTTTAACCAAGTGAGGTCTTCTTCGCAGCGAAGGCACGGACAAACTTGATTTCTGTGATCATTGTGTGTTTGGAAAACAAAAGAGAGTAAGTTTCTCTACAGCAACGTACCGTACTAAAGGTACCCTTGATTAATTCATTCTGACTTGTGGGGTCCCTTTAGAGTTCCTTCAGTTGGAGGAAAACACTATATGCTGACCTTTGTGGACGATTTCTCCTAAAGAGTCTAGGTTTATTTTTTGAGGCAGAAAAAGGAGGCATTTCCCATGTTCAAGAAGTTAAAAGCTCTTGTTGAGAACCAGACCAGGAGGAAGATAAAGAAGCTCATGACTGATAATGGTCTCGAGTTCTGTGAGTCAAATTTTAATGAGTTATGTGCCATTCAGGGCATTTCCAGACATATGACCCTAGGTGGGAAGCCTTAGCAGATTAGGGTTGCACAGCATATTAATCAAACTCTACTTGAGAGAGCTCGTTGTATGATCTTCAATGCTAATTTATGACATCACTGTGATTTTTGAGTCGAGGCTGTTTCTACTGCCTGCTATCTGGTGAACTGGTCTCCATACTCTTCAATTGATTTCAAAATCCCAAAAGAAATCTGGTCAGGTAATTCTGTTGATTACTCTATTCTAAGAATATTTGGATGTTCTGCCTATGCACATATTAAAACGGGAAGCTAGCACCCAGGCTAGTCAAATGCACGTTTCTCGGCTGTGCATCTGAATCTAAGGGATACTGGTTGTGGTGTCCTAACTCCAAAAAGATCATTCAAAGTCGGGATATTACCTTTAATAAAATTACTATGTTTTCTCCTGGAAAAAAAGTCTACTATTTCTTCAGATGATCAGCAAAATACCACACAGATAAATGTTCCCACAAATATCCCTCAAGGTGGAGGCACTTTACCTCATTCTAATAGTGAGGTCCATTTTGAAGAAACTAATTCTAATATTCCAATTTCAGAAGAACTGCAGGCTACAAACACTTACTTTGTTTCTCGTGACAGACCACAAAGAACTATCAAGAAGCCTGCACGTTGTACCGTTAATGATGAAAGTGGACTAATTGCATATGCTCTAGCAGTTACACAAGAGATACCTAAAGTGTTGAACTTTCTACTTATTCTGAAATCATCTCCTTTCCCAACTCCTCAAACTGGCTCATGGCAATGAAAAAAGAAATGGAGAGTCTATATAAAAATAAGACTTGGGAGTTATGTGAGTTGCCAAAGGATCATTGTGCTTGGACGGCCAAGTGGACCTATAAAAAAAAGGAGGGCATTCCTAGGGTTGAGAATGTAAGGTGTAAAGCACGGCTGGTTGTTCAAGGCTGCAACCAGAAGGAAGGTATTGACTTTGATGAAGTTTTCTCTGTTGTAGTATGTCATACCTCTATTAGAGTGTTACTTGCTTTTGTTGCTCTTTTTGATTTGGAGTTAGAGCAACTAGATGTGAAAATAGCATTCCTTCATGGGAAACTCGAGGAAGAAATATACATGAAGCAACCTAAAGGTTTTATAGTTCCTGGAAAGGAAAATCATGTTTGTCGCTTAAGAAAGTCCTTATATGGCCTGAAACAAGTGCCATGACAGTGGTACAAAAGGCTTGATGCATTCATGATAGGACAAGGCTATACACAGTGTCACTATGACAATTATATATATTTTTAACAATTTAATGATTCCTTCACTTTTCTGCTGCTATGTGTTGATGATATGCTCATTGCTTTCAAGAACAAGTCCTTGATCAACAAGTTGAAATCTCAACTTAGTAATGAGTTCAAAATGAAGGACGTAGGTGTAGCTAAGAACATACTCGACATGGAGATTTATAGGGATTGTAAGGCTAGTAAGATCTACCTATCACAAAAGGAGCACCTTGAAAAAGTCCTTAATAAGTTCAATATGGGTAACTGTAAATTAGTGTCCACTCCGCTAGCTGTTCATTTCAAACTATCATTTGATTCCTATTTAATATCTGAAGATGAAATGAAGAAAATGTCTTAAGTTCCCTATTCTAGTGCAGTTGGCAACCCCATGTATGATATGGTTTGCACTAGACCTGATTTATCCCATGTAGATATCGTGGTAAGCCATTGTATGCACAATCCTGATAAGGATCATTGGGAGGCTGTAAAATGGATCATTCGCTATGTGAAGGGTTCCCTTGATAGATGTCTAGTATTCGATAAGTCCAAGATTGCAACTTATAATGTTATAGGATTCGTTGACTCTGACTATGGCGGAGACCTTGATCGTAGGCGCTTCATTTCTAACTACATTTTCACTCTATCTGCGGGTGCTATCTCTTGGAAAGCATCTTTACATTCTATTACAACTTTATCCACCACTAAGGCTGAATACATTGCTATAGCTGAGGGTGTTAAAGCAGATACATGGTTGAGAGGCCTTATAACTAAGCTTGGTATTTCACAAGGTATCACTACAGTCCTTTTGGATAGTCAAACTGCTATTCATCTCACCAAGAACGATGCTTACCACTCTAACACCAAGCATATCAGTATCAAGTACCATTACATCAGAGATACTATTGTTGTAGGAGAAATTACTGTGAAGAGAGTTCATGTCTTGCATAATCTTGCAGATCTGCTCACCAAGCCTTTCCCTATTGCTGAGTTCCGGCACTTCCTGGACTAAGTTGGCATTCAGTGTTTTTTGAATACCCTTTGGGGTCCGCACTACGAGGCTCTACCCTTCGGGGGTTTTTTGACGGTGTTATTTACTTGTGTTGACGAATTTGGTCCGAGGTGGAGATTGTTCGTTTTTGTGTGGCCTGAATCCTGTTGATTCAGCCCACCGCGGAGCACCAGAGGCCTTGGCCACGTTCCGTGGAATGTGGCCAAACACACCCCAGCTACGACTTCCAGTGGACTCCACGGACGGTCCGTGGAGATACAACGGTCCATGGTGAACGTGGCTATAGTTTTTCTACTAGGGTTTCCTCCTACTCGACCGTTAATCTCTTATAAAGAGACTAGCCTTGGCTCAATGGAAGATCATAAAACACACCGAGAACACAGGCTATTAGTTTACTATTCTTGTTTTGTGAGAGAGTGTATTGAGTGAATTTGTAATCACTAATTGATCTCTATTAGGGGCACATCATCCTAAGATCAATTCTGTACTCTCCCATCATCGTAATGGATTTTTTGCGCATCGCCGTCTGTGATTTTTTCCGTTTTGGGTTTTCCACGTAAATCTTGGTGTTATTGGCGTCTGTTTTCTTCATCCTACTCTATTATCGTATTTTGTGATTCATTATTACTTTCAATCAAATCCTAAACCGATCCTAATAGATGTTTCCCCTTTATGTTGGAAATTATATGAGCAATTGTGTCAAAAACAACAGCTTGAATACTTTAACGCTCAAAACATGAGTTGGGCGTCAATATGAGTCCCCCAGTCTGACCCATTGTACTTATTAGAGATGCCCCTAAACGACCAATATTAAAAATATAACACTGATTGTGAAGGATACCAACTAGGTCAAGAAGCAGTTTGACCAACAATAGGATTGCCAATTGTCATGCATAAGTTAATTCTGCAGGGAGTTTGATGCAATGTAAGATGGGTCTTGAGGTGTACTTGGGCATTAGTGTAGATAAGGGAAGCTCAATTGAGCCTATAGAGCACTGTTGAAGTTCACTAATTAGGTTTTAAATAAGCTAAACAAGTGAGCATGCTAAGCATAAGGATAGGACACGACTCACGTACAATCCTAACTTCTTTTATGAGTATTGTATGTCTGCTGTCAAGTGTATGGTGCAAATGAGGGGTCACGAGCTCATCAAAAGAATGAACAAGTGTGACTACAAGTTGGTAGTGGAAACAAATGTTGATAAGCATCAATGACTTGGACGGGCAGCTAAAGAGAATTGTTAACATTCCTATCAATGTTTTAGA